>ML107873.1:17856-67174 GCA_003697995.1 Taxidea taxus jeffersonii | reverse complement strand
TTTACCCTAAAGATACAAACGTAGTGATCCGAAGGGGCACGTGCACCCGAATGTTTATAGTAGCAATGTCTACAATAGCCAAACTATGGAAAGAACCTAGATGTCCATCAACAGATGAATGGATAAAGAAGAGGTGATATATATATATATATATACTTACTATGGAATACTATGGAATACTATGCAGCCATCAAAAGAAATGAAATCTTACCATTTGCAACGACATGGATGGAACTAGAGCGTATTATGCTTAGCGAAATAAGTCAACTGGAGAAAGACAACTATCATATGATCTCCCTGATATGAGGAAGTGGAGATGCAATGGGGGTAGGGGTTAAGGTGGTAGGAAAAGAAAAAATGAAACAAGATGGGATCAGGAGGGAGACAAACCAAAAGAGACTCTTAATGTCATAAAACAAACTGAGGGGGGTGGGGGAGGAGAGGGGTTGGGAGAGGGTGGTGGGGTTACACTATATGTTTAAATAAAAAAAGCTTAAATTAAAAAAAAAAGGTAAAATAAAGCCTATGAACTTAATATCCTAAATTCTGAGAAAACTGCCTAATTTCTGTTTTAGAGAATTTGCAACACTATCTTTAAAGTAGGATCTTTTGTCATACTAGGAAAGGGAGAAAAAAATCCTAAATGCTAGAAGGTATAATGGAATTAGCAAGCAAAACTAAAATCGAATTCATTTCAGTATTTTTACTGCAAATAAATGACACTACAGACAAAGGGCTGATATCCAAGATCTATATAGAACTCCTCAAACTTAACACTCAAAAAACAGATAATCACATAGAAAAATGGACAGAAGACATGAACAGACATTTCTCCAAAGAAGACATACAAATGGCTAACAGACACATGAAAAAATGTTCATCATCATTAGCCATCAGTGAGATTCAAATCAAAACCACATTGAAATACCACCTTACACCAGTTAGAACAGCCAAAATTACAAGACAGTAAACAACAAGTGTTTGAGAGGATGTAGGGAAAGGGGAACCCTCTTACACTGTTGGTGGGAATGCAAGTTGGTGCAGCCACTTTGGAAAAGAGTGTGGCGATTCCTTAAGAAATTAAAAATAGAGCTCCCCTATGACCCTGCAATTGCACTACTGGGTCTTTACCCCAAAGATACAGATGTAGTGAAAAGCAGGGCCATATGTACGTCAATGTTCATAGCAGTAATGGCCACAGTTGCCAAACTGTGGAAAGAGCCAAGTTGCCTTTCAACAGATGAATGGGTATAGAAGATATGGTCCATATATACTACTGAATATTATGCCTCCATCAGAAAGGATGAATACCCAACTTTTGTATCAACATGGACAGGACTGGAGGAGATTATGCTGAGTGAAATAAGTCAAGCAGAGAGGGTCAATTATCATATGGCTTCACTTACTTGTGGAGCATAAGCAATAACATGGAGCGCATTGGGAGGAGAGGAGAAGTGAGTTGGGGGGAATCTGAGGGGGAGACGAACCATGAGAGACTGTGGACTCTGAGAAACAAACTGAGGGTTTTGGAGGGGAGGGGGTGGGAGTTTCGGTGAGCCTTGTGGTGGGTATTAAGGAGGGCACATATTGCATGGAGGGCACATATTGCATGGAGTACTGGGTGTAGTGCACAATCTTGGAACACTGAAAAGATAAAATCAAGTTAAAAAAATAAAATACTGCAGGGACGCCTGGGTGGCTCAGTTGGTTAAGCAGCTGCCTTCGGCTCAGGTCATGATCCCAGCGTCCTGGGATCGAGTCCCACATCAGGCTCCTTGCTTGGCAGGGAGCCTGCTTCTCCCTCTGCCTCTGTCTGCCACTCTGTCTGCCTGTGCTCACTCTCTCTCTCTCTAACAAATAAATAAATAAAATCTTAAAAAAAAATACTGCAAATGATCTATTTTCTCTTTAAAAACAATAAAAAATACTGCACAGGATGACCCAATAACATATATTTTAACATTTTTGATCCACCATTGACTACCTTGCCTATTTAAGGGTGAAAATCTTTTATTTAATAAAAAAAAAAAGCTAAAGTATTTGTGCTAAGACATAAAATAACTAATTCTAAAAATTGTTAATCTGTTTTCTTAGGTCATGACTAAATACAGCAAACAAAAATTTCCCAACTATTATATAACTCATGTGGTTATAAAAGTAATTGTTTGCTAAAAAATTCTTAGGCTTCTTCATCTATTTTCCTGGGTTCTTAGCAATTAAACTGCCAATTATTGAAGTAAACATCAAGAGATTGAGAGAATGCAAACTGAAGTCTACATCCCCTAAGGATTTTTAAATTATTTTTTAAGATAAAATAATTCAGCTAACATTTCAATAAATCTGTTTCTTAATTCAAAGAACATTTCTTATGGGTTTAATTTTAAATCCTGATATGAATGGTAAAATTAAAAATAAAATTAGCTACAATACCACTAAAGGCATCATGTTTGTTTATTTTTTAAAAGATTCCATTCATCTATTTGAGAGAGAGAGACAGAACGTGTGTATGCGAACAGGGGGAGGAGGAGAGGGAGCGGACAAAGCAGACTCTGCACTGAGCACAGAGCCCAATGCCAGGCTCAGTCTTACGACCCAGAGATCATGACCTGAGCCAAAATCCAGACCTTGCTGCTCAACCTCCTGAGCCACCCAGGCGCCCCTAAACCCAAAATAGATTTAAAACTAAATACAAAACTAATAAAATTCAAAATAACATTATTTAATATGACAAAAATCGCTTCAACTCAATCATTGCTTACCATATGAATCTTGTACTGACTGCTCCAAAAATCTGCTTTATTTCGTTCATGCCTATCCTTCTATGTAACAGCCTTTCCTTTATTTGAACTACTGTAAAATTTTATTCATTTGTTACCTAATTGACACTATTGGGCTTTACTATGTTCAAATACAACATTTAGGCGCAAGTGTTTCCCTGTAATATCACCATTTAGACTGAAACATTTAAAGTTGTACTAGTTGGCACTAAAGTTATGATAAACACAATCATAAACAGAGATACTAAAATTACTTCCCAGGATTCATATAAAGTAGACATCTAAATGATTCAGAATATGCTTTCAGTAAGTCCTTTCAAAGTAAAGAATTTTTTTTTAATTTTTTAAGGGTTTTTTTTTTTTTTTTTGACAGAGATCACAAGTAGGCAGAGAGGCAGGCAGAGAGAGAGAGGAGGAAGCAGGCTCCCTGCTGAGCAGAGAGCCTGACAGGGGGCCCGATACCAGGACCCTGGGATCTTGACCTGAGCTGAAGGCAGAGGCTTTAACCCACTGAGCCACCCAGGCGCCCCTCAAAGTAAAGAATTTTTATAACAAAACAAATGAATAAACAAACAAAAAGCAGAATCAGACCTACGAATACAGAGAACTAAAGACTGCCTAAGGGAAGAGGGATGGGGGGTAAAATGAGCAAAAGACAGTGGGAGATACAGGTTTCTGGTTATGGAATGAGTAAGTTATGAGCATAAAAGGTACAGCATAGAGAATACAGTCAATGATATTGTAATAGCATTGTACAGTGACAGATAGTAACTCCACATGTGGTGAGGTTAGCATGATGTATTGAGATACTGAATGTTGTACACCTGAAATTAATGTAGCACTGTCAACTATATTCAAAAAAGTTTAAATAAAGAATTTTTAAAATTTTAAAATTCACATAGAAAACTCATAAACATCCAAAAATAGGTCCAGGCTGAGAACCATTCTAGGCCAAGCCAAAGACATCACTTAAGGAGGTGCAATGAGTCGTTCAAGAAGCAGAGTTAGGAACAGAATCTATTTGTGTACATGCATGTTTTATCAAACTCTATTGCTTCTTCATATTAAGATATATTTATACAACTTGCACTTTAAAAAACCATTCTAACAATTCACTATTCATGGACTGAGCAAAATTTCACATAAGAAGAGAACAAAATGATTCTTTCACAAACCAAAACAGATGAACACTGTTTTTTCCTATTTTTAAAGAGTAGGAAACACATCAGTTATGTATCATAGATGATAACAAGCCCACCAACAGACTCCTTCTGTACTTGATTTAACCCAAAATATGGAAAGTTTTACCCCTTCCCCACTATCTTTCCTTCATGTTTTCTTTGTTTATCCCCACATACATAATTCCAAATACTGACTATCTCTTTCTGGAATATCCCCATGAATAAAACCTCACAATAACAAGCCTCAAACTAAAGTCATTATTTTTCCCCAGCAAAATCCTAGCTCTTTATTTCTTATATTAGTTAACAGCCCCATCAAAGTATAGCCTAGTTAGATGGAATCTTCGACTCCTTTCAATCTTAACAAATTTAATCTGTACAAGAACATCTTTTCAATTCTTAGGAGATCATCTGTTGGTATCCAACTGTTGGTATTTTCCTCAAAATTTTTGAAAAACTTCCAAAATTTTTGTATAAATTTGTATTTCCATATCCTCACAAACATGTGGGCTTTCTAATGCCCATGTTATACTCTGTAAACTTAATTTATTTGACATTCTCCTCATTCTGGACATTTTGGTTACTTCTAAATTTTTATTATAATAAATAATACTTGATAAATTTACATTATATAAGTCTTTATACAAGTTCCTGGTTATTTTCTTGAAGTATGAACAATTTAAGACTCTTAAATATTTATTTCCAAATTGCTTCCAATAAGATTATTCCATTTTTGGGGCACCTGGATGGCTCAGTTAGTTAAGCCACTGCCTTTGGCTCAGGTCATGATTCCAGGGTCCTGGGATTGAGCCCCGCAGGGGCTCCTTGCTGAGCCAGGAGCCTACTTCTCCCCTGCCTGCCATTCCTCCTGCTTGAGCTTGTTCTCCTCCCCTCTCTCCCTCCTCTCTCTGACAAATAAATAAAAATCTTTTTAAAATTTTTTAAAAATTAAAAATTAACATTTTAAAAAATGATTCCATTTTCATTTTTACCACACATGAGACTATTTTAACACTTTTTCAACTCCATTATTTATTGTCTATGAGACCGCTTATTTCAATTTCTTCACCTTAAAGTAGGGAGAATAAGACCACCTAACTCAAGGGTATTTTATGGAAGTTAAAATGGTTGTTACATGAAGAGTTTTCAGAAAAGTCCTTGGCACTCCTGGACAACCAAAAGGTTAAAAAAGAAATCAAAAGGAAAATCAGAAAATATCTGGAGACAAAAATGAAAACACGACATATCAAACTTATGGGATGTAGCAAAAGCAATTTTAAGAGGGAATATGATAGTGGTAAATGCCTACATTAAGGAAAAAAGAAAGATTTCAAATAAATAACCTTAATTTATACTTCAAGGAATTAAAGAACATGCTATGCCCAAAGTTAGGAGAAGGAAGAAAATAAATAATAAAGTTTAGAGCAGGAATAAATGAAATAGGGAAAGACAACAGAAAAAAAAACAATGAAATTATGAGTTGGCTTTTGAAAAGATAAAACTGACAAAACTTTAGCTAGACTAACCAAGAAAAAAGAAGAGAAGACTCAAATAAACAAAATCATAACTGAAAGAGAAGACATCACAACTGATACCAGAAATACAAATTTCATATTCAGTTACTAAGAACAATTATACACCAACAAATTAGATAACCTAGAAAAAAACGGGTAAATGCCTAGAAATATACAACCTATGACATTATTAGGAAGAAACAGAAAATACAAAGAGATTAGTAAGGAGATCAAATCAGTAATCGAAACTTCCCAACAAAGAAAAGCCCAGGACCAGATGGTTTCACTGGTGATTTCTACCAAACATTTATTTTTTAAAACTTTTTTAAAAGATTTATTTATGGGGCGCCTGGGTGGCTCAGGGGGTTAAGCCTCTGCCTTTAGCTCAGATCATGATATCAGGGTCCTGGGATCAAGTCCCGCATCAGGCTCTCTGCTTGGCAGGGAGCCTGCTTCCTCCTCTCTCTCTCTCTCTCTCTGCCTACCTTTCTGCCTAACTTGTGATCTCTGTCAAATAAATAAATATAAAAATCTTTAAAAAAAAAAGATTTATTTATGCATTTGAGAGAGAGAGAGAGAGCATGAGCGGGGATACGATCAGAGAGAGAAGCAAACTCCCCACGAGCAGGGAGCCTAATGCAGGACTTGTCCCAGGACTCTGGGATCATGACCTGAGCGGAAGGCAGTCAGTCAACCAAATGAGCCACAAAAGGTGCCCCTCTACCAAACATTTAAAGAAGAATTAAAGCCAATCCTTCTTAAACTCTTCCTAAATACTGAAGAGTAAATAATACTCCCAAACTGTTATGAAGCCAGCATTATCCTTATCAAAGCCAGAGAGACTACAAGAAAACTATAGGCTGGGGTGCCTGGGTGGCTTAGTCAGTTAAGCGTTTGCCTTTGGCTCAGGTCATGATCCCAGAGTCCTGGGATTGAGTCCAGCATGGGGGCTCCCTACTCAGTGGGGAGTCTGCTTCTTCCTCCCCCCTTCATGCTCTCTCAAATAAATAAAACCTTTAAAAAAACTAATAAATTCAGTAAAGTTGCAGAATCAAATTAGTATACCAAAAATCAGTTGTATTTCTATACAGAAACAACAAACCATCTGAGAAAGAAATAAAGGACACAACCCTATGTATGATAGCATCAAAAACAGTAAAATTCTTAGGAATAAATTTAACCAAGGAGGTGAAAGATCTGTATGATGAAAATCATAAGACACTGATGAGAGAAACTAAAGATACAAACAAATGGGAAACTACAGATTCAATGCAATCCCCATCAAAATTCTAATGGCATTTTTCATAAGAATAGAAAAAGCAACCTACTATTTGTATGAAGCCACAAAAGACCCCAAGAGCCAAAGCAATACTGAAGAAGAACAAAGATGGAAGCATCACACTTCCTGGTTTTAAACAACACTAGGAAGCTATAATAAGGTAGCGTGGCTGAGCGGTCTAAGGCGCTGGATTAAGGAAGCTATAATAATTAAAACAGTATTGTACTGGCATAAAAATAAACACACAGGGGCGCCTGGGTGGCTCAGCGGGTTAAAGCCGCTGCCTTCGGCTCGGGTCATGATCCCAGGGTCATGGGATCGAGCCCCGCATCGGGCTCTTTGCTCTGTGGACAGCCTGCTTCCTCCTCTCTCTCTCTGCCTCTCTGCCTACTTGTGATCTCTATCAAATAAATACAATAAATAAATAAATAAATAAACACACAGGTCAATGAAACAGAAGTGTGAGAGACAAGAAATAAACCAATGCATACATGGTCAGTTAATACCTGACAAGGAAGCCAAGAATTCTCAATGGGGAAAAGATAGTCCTTTCAATAAATACTGCTGGGAAAACTGGATATTCACATGCAAGAAAATGAAACTGGACCCCTATCTTACACCACTCACAAAAATTAACTCAAAATGTATTAAAGTTAAGTTTAAGTATAAGAACAAAACCCATAAAACTCTTAGAAGAAAACACAGGGAATAATCTCCTTAACATAGCTCTTGGCAAGGAGTTTATGAATATGATACCATGAACACAAGGAACAAAAGCAAAAATAAACAAGTGTGACTATAGCAAACTAATACGCTTCTGCACAGAAAAAGAAAAAATCAACAAAATCAAGAGGCAACCTACAGAATGGAAAAAAATATTTGCAAACCATTTATCTGATATCTGTTACTATCCAAAACACATAAGGAGCTTACACAACTCAACAGCAAAATCCACTAACAATCCAGTTAAAAAACAGGAAGCGGAATGAATAGACGCATATTTTTCTAAGACAATGTACAAATGGCCAGTGGGTACATGAAGATGCTCAACATCACTAATCTCAGGGAAATGCAGATCGAAATCATAATGAGGTATCACCTCACACATGTTTGAATGGCTATTATTAAAATACAAGAGATAACAAGTGCTGGTGAGGATGAGAAGAAAAGGGAAACCTTGTGCATTGCTGGTGGGTTTATAAAATGGCACAGCCACTATGAGAACCAGTATGGAAGTTGCTCAAAAAAAAAAAAAATGAAAAATATAATTATAATATGATGCAGCAATCTCACTTCTGGGTATATATTCTCCAAAATGCTATCACTATACTGAAGAAATATCTGCACGCCTAGGTTCACTGCAACATTATTCACAACAGCCAAGACATGGAAACAACCAAAGTGGCCACCGGAGGATGAATGGATAAAAAAGTTGTGGTAAATATATACAATGAAATTTTATTCAGCCATAAAAAATGACATCCTGCCACTTACAAAAACATGGCTGTACCCTGAGGGCATTATGCTAAGTAAAATAAGTCAGACAGAGAATGAAAAATACAGTATGATCTCACTTATATGTGAAATCTAAAAAAGCTGAATTAAAAAAAATAAAAATAAAAAAGCTGAACTCATAGAAAATAGAGCAGAATGGTGCTTGTTAGGGGCTGGGGGTTGGGAGAAATGAGGAAATGTTAGTCAAAGGGTACAAACTTACAGCATAAGACAAATAAGTTCTGAGAATGTAATTACAGGATGACTATAGTTAACAATATTGCATTATATACTTAAAAACTGCTAAAAGAATAGATCTTAAATGTGCTCACATTTCACAATATATGTATTTCAAATTATCACATTGTTATATATTACTTATATCTCAAGAAAGTTTAGAGGGGAGTCTCTGTTACATAGTCAGTGCACAATAGATATTACTACTATTATAATTTCTCACCAACATTAATCACTAAGAGATAGAATTGACAGTACTCTACAGTTAATTTTTTCAAAGATTTATTTAAAGATAACCGTGTGAGTGAGAGTAGGGGGAGGGAGAGAGAATATCTCAAGCAGACTGCACTGAGCAAGGAGCCCCACCCAGGACTCAATCTCACAACTGTGAGATCCTGACCCGAGTGGAAGCCAAAACTTGGTGCTCAATGGACTGAGCCACGCAGGCACCCCTCTTTGACTCATTTTAAAGAGGGAAAAACGATACAGAAGCAACATCAGAGAGCAAAGAAGATACTGACCCATATCTTTTCCAAGTTTAATATATGTGGGATGTATGAATATAGGTAGCATTCGCACACAAGAGGGTACAGATGAAACTAATTTTAGGGACTAGCTAGTTATCAGTTAAGGCAAGGAGACTGAAGGTTTAAGTTTGGAAAAGAGGACAAAAATAACTACATATAGGGAAGTTTGCAAGTCACAGAAGCAGAAGCTCTCTGGAGCACAGTGGAAGGATTTGGGAAAGATGGAGAAATGGGTCAAATAAGGAGCTGTTCAAAGCAGTGTAAGATGTGAGTTCAGAGGATAACAGAAAACAAAGGCAGCTTGTACTTCTGCCAGCTGACTCAGAAAAACAGATGAAACATAATGGAATTATTTCTAGGCCTTTTGAAAAGAATATGGGCATTCTCTTTGTTTATGCTATGGTCCTAAAGGTGTCAAGAGACGTCTGGCATGCAAAAGTAACTATGCTTTCAAACTTTATCACATATTGTCCTACAGCTAATTACTGGCATTGGAGGGATAATCCTCTCACTCAGACTTCCAGTTCATTTGCTTCCTTCATTATAACATGTTGACATTTTCTCCTAAATTTCATTCCTGAATTTGCAACTACTTACTTGGAATAAATAATCATATATAGTTTTATTTTTCTTTAGTTGCATTTACTATTTGCTACGAAAAAGGTGATTTGCTATTTTCCTGCCCACTCGTTAGTTTCATGAGATCTTCAAATAATTTTTTATCTTGGCATTTCACTACATAGAGGAGTGTTTTGGCATTTCAAACCTGGGCATTTCAACATGTACTTTCTCTTCCTGAATATTTTTAAAAATACAAAATAAAACTAGTACCAACATTAATTCCCACTGTTAATAGTTTCAATTCAGAAAATCCAGCTATTTTTAAGACTCATAAGCTGGAACACATATTGGAAGCCAAGTAATTCATCTTTCATTTTTGTAGATGAACAAATTTACCTGAAACAGTTAAGAAACTTGTCTGAGTTATTAACAAAATTGGCAGCAGAACTATGATTATATTTTAGGTTTTCAGATTTTTAACCTACTCTTCTTCTCTTTATCTGTTTTAAAATGCATTTTAAAATCCATTTTTATTTATTTTTTAAATTTAATTTTATTTTTCAGTGTTCCAAGATTCATTGTTTATGGACCACACCCAGTGCTCCCTGAAATATGTGCCCTCCTTAATACCCACCACCAGACTCACGCAACCCCCCCAACCCCCTCCCTTCCAAAACCCTGTTTATTTCTGAGTCCACAGTCTCTCATGCTTCCTCTCCCCCTCCAATTTCCCCCAATTCACTTTTTCTTTCCTTCTCCTATAAAATCTACTTTTAAAATGCATTTTTTTTATTTAAGCATTTTTTAAAATTTAAACATATAATGTAACCCCACCACCCTCTCCCAACCCCCCTCCTCCCACCCCCCTCAGTTTGTTTTATGACATGAAGAGTCTCTTTTGGTTTGTTTCCCTCCCGATCCCATCTTGTTTCATTTTTTCTTTTCCTACCCCCTTAACCCCCACCCCCATTGCATCTCCACTTCCTCATAAAAGACAACTGGGCTTTTAATGGAAAATAGTAGTTCTAGGCCCTGTCTCTCCCCACTCCTGATTCTCACTGCATACATGGTTTTTTTTTTTTTTTTTTTACTTTATTTAAGCTTTATTTGAAAAACCAAAAGAGACTCTTAATGTCATAAAACAATCTGAGGGGGGTGGGGGGAAGAGGGGTTGGGTGAGGGTGGTGGGGTTACATCATATGTTTAAATTAAAATGCATTTTTAAAATCCATTTTATATTCTTAAGAAAACAGTCTCCCAAATTTCACAATATCTTAAACTTTCTCCAGTGGTTATTTTGAAGTTCCCCAATTCTCAGATGACACCTCCTTAAATAATTACTTCCACATTATGTATGATGATCAAAATTTGGTGGCAAAAGAGATACAAAAGAAGTAAAATACCTTACCACCCAAAAGTTTACAAGATAATGAGGAAGCAAAGATATAGGCCAAAAACTTAAAAGTATTAAAATTGAACATATGGATGACTAAGGTTTAAAAGTAGGATAAGAGACATTATTAGGTAATCAAAGAGAATGAAATCAAAACAAGCTAAAGAGGTTAAGGCAGGACAATAGTGATAACAGACCTGTGTGCTATATTTCACTGCTAGCCCCATGTAGCTAATTTAAAAATAAATAAATAATTTAAAAATCAGTTCTTCAATCCACTAGCCACATATGATAACACAGCTACAGAACATTACACCACTACTGCAGAAAGGTCTGTTGGATAGCACTGATGCCCAAAATGGATAAAATGGTAAGAAGACAGGGTAAGTCAGGCATAAGGAAAGAAATATAAGGAAACTTGCCTGAAATGTGCATGGAGATGGAAACAAAAGATAAAAAATGCCATCATATTGAAGATTTTGAACTTTTTGATATTCAAGGAAGAACACATGATTCTTCTTAAGGGGTAAAAGATCACAAACATTTGATTTTAGAGAATTTTAAAGAGATTTTATTGTTTCTTCTGGACTAAATATGAAAGGATGAGGCAGTAAACCGGTGGATCATATATGTGGTATATATACACATATGTATGTACAGCTTTATTTAGTAAGTATCACTAAATGGTTTCCCAAAGTGTTCGAACCAATTTATACCCCCACCAGCAATTTATCATAATTCCAGCCATTTGACATCCCTGCTAACACTGGGTATTATATACTAATAATTTTTTAAAGATTTATTTATTTTAGAGAGAGAGAGAGTGAGCAGAGGGCAAGTTGGGGGAAAAAAATCTTCAAGCAGACTCCCTGCTGAGCATGGAGTTTGACACTAGGCTCCACCCTACAACCCAGGATACCATGATCTGAGCCAAAACCAAGAGTTGGATGCTCAACTGAGACACCCAGGTGCCCCTAAACTTTAATAATTTGATGACCCAAGCAAGACTAATCACATTTTATTCTGAAGTTTCATCTAGTCTATCAAAAAATTTTAATATCTAAAGTCTTTTGCCATTAAATAATTATAATAAAATATTAAATGTATTATTCTTGATTAAACCTTTTCTGTGAAGTAAACAATCAGTATATAAAACCTCTCCCATGCTATAGAAACACTATTCCCTATATTCTGTAAGATTTCTGTAAACTCAAGAATTTTATGATTGGTCTAACTAATAATGAGATAATCATCTATTATGTGAATTTTAATAAAAAATAGAGGTTTTAAAATATTAAATTTATATTTACAGACATACATTAAGTCACAATATTAATCACAATTTTGAGTCAAGAACTTGTGAAACTTACAAAATCACCTCTTCTATCATGTTCAATTCTTAGTTACATCCTCACTTTTGTAGTGTTTTCTCTCTTGACAGGTGAAGAAGAATACAAATATTATTCACATTTTAGCTATCCCCTGACTTGGACATAGAAATGCTATGCTGAATCAAATCAATGAGAATAATCAATCTGCATTCTACTTGAGTCTCACAATCATCCATTTGCAAGTATTTATTATTACTATCATTACTATTACTTTTGGTCTTTTGTCCTATTTTTAGGAAAAAAATATATAAACTTTAATGAGGTATAACTGAGGCTTGATATACCACATGTAGGGGACAGAATTCTAAGATGGCCCCCAAATCTGCCCCTAGTGCTACTTCTATGATTGTTATATTGCATGTTAAGAGAAATTTTGAAGATGTAATTATTGCCAGCCATTCATCAGCTAACTTAGTATAGGGAGATTAAATGTGTGGGTTTACTCTAATCGCATGAGCCCTTTAAAAGCAGTTTTTTCCAGCTGATAGCATAAAAGGAAGTCAGATTCAAAGCATGAAGGAGATTCATCGTGCCATGGCTAGCTTGAAGAGGGAGGGGGCCACCTGAAAAGTACCTGAGTGTGGCTCCAGGAGCTAAGAGCAACCTGACTGGCAGGAAAAAAACAGGAACCTGAACTCTATAACTGCAGGAAATGGATTCTGACAACCTCAATGAGCTTAAGCTGATGTTTCCCCAAAGCCCCCAGAAAGGAACATAACGCAGTTTACACCCTGATTTTGGCCTTGTGAGAGACCCTAAGCAGAAAAACAGATATGCCCAGCCAGAACTCTGACCCATGAAACTGTTAGATAATAGGGGTTGTTTTAATCCGCTAAATTTCTGATAATTCATTTAGCAGCAACAGAAAACTAATACACTGCACATAAATTAGTTTGATCAGTTTTAACACAGTTTAACACTGTGAAATCACCAGTCACCCTGTGTCTGTGTCCCTTTGTAATACCTCCCTCCACCCATATCCACAAGCAACCACTGACTTCCCTTCTGCCACTACAGATTTGTTTGCTTGTTGTAGAATTCTATAAAAATGGAATTATAAAGGTTTTTTTTTGCCTGCCTCCTTTCCATTCAGCCTAATTATTTTGATATTATGTTGTTCCATGTATCAATAATTCATTCATTTAATTGAATAGTAGTTCACTGTATGGATACATAGTTTGTTCCTCTGTTGATGGACATTAGGATTATTTTCAGTTTAAAGTTACTGCAAAAAAGGTTATTATGAGCATTTTGTACAAAGTTGTGTATGGCCATGTATTTTTGTTTTTCATGGGTAATACACATAAGTTTGTTTTAAGGACCTGGAGGAGAGAGAGGTGGGAGAAGAATTAAGGGTACTTCTGAAGTGAAAAATGAGAGGGATCCTTTTGACTTCCAAAAGTAAATTTCAGGAGAAGTTGTGACCTCTCCTGTATCTGAAGAAATGTTCAAGAAGTGGGAGTCTACAAACTGGCTGAATAATAGCAAAGGAGATGAGTTGATAGGCAAAGACTTAAGTCCCTTCTTTCTAAATTCTACTTTTTCCCTCCAACATATATTTCAATGTTTTGATTCTGTTGCTTATATGCCTGATAAAATACAGTATCATATAGACTACACTTAATACATTTCAATGCACTATTACAAAGATGTCTGCATTCCAGATTTCTCATTTACTATGATGAATAATATTACTTATCTTCTATGAACAGGCTATATGACAGCAAGAACCATGGCACAGCCTTAACATAATCACAAACGCATTTTAGCAAGAACCTAGCCCATATGGGAAGACCTCGGTTAATTTTTTTACACATGAAAGCAAATAAAGAAAAGGGATCCAAAACAAAACATGCAATGAAGGGACTTGGTTACCACCACCTGAACTTAATAAATCCAGAGTTTATTGTTAGGTAATTTTGAAAGAATAAAAATAAGTGGTGAAATTCAAAATTCTGTCTCATAGACATATCTGAAGTGACTATAGGGAACTCAAGTGAGTATATTTCAGAAAACTAATTAAAAATGTTTTTGAAGAATAAAAGTGATGTCAACACATCAAGAATGATTAGACATGTATGAAAATTTTTTTCTTTTTTTAGGGACAGGTCCTAGAACATAGGAAATAAATTCTACTTTACTTTCCCTATTTTTTCCATGATTACTCTTCTGTGAGAGTCCAGTCAGACCTAATCACATTTTTGCTTTTTCATTATACAGTATTCTCATGACAAGCAAGATATAAACTAAGATATCGCCAGGCAGACAGCATATTTCTTCTTCAAAAGCCATAAAATAAAGACAGAAGTACAGGGACTACTCCCTAACTTATGAAGCCAGTGTTACACTAAAACAAAAAGCAGAAAATACCATTTCAAGAAAACTACACACCAGTATCTCTCATAAACCCGGATGCAAATATCCTCAATAAAATTAGCAAAGTGAATTCAACAATGTATAAAAAATTATACACCAAAACCAAGTGGGATTCATTCCATTTACAAAAGGCTGATTCAATATTCAAAAATCAATTAATGACTTTTACATGAATGGTCACAGCAGCTGTATTTGTAGCCAAAACCTGAAAACAACCCAAATGTCCATCAACAGATGAATGAAGAGCAAACTGTTCTCCACTGGAATAGTGTTTATATAATAAAATAGCATTCAGTAATAAAGTGAACTAATTATGGGGGTGCCTGGGTGACTCAGATTAAAGCCTCTGCCTTCAGGTCATGATCTCAGGGTCTTGGGATCAAGCCCCGCATCAGGCTCTCTGCTTAGCAGGGAGTCTGCTTCCTCTTCTCTCTCTGCCTGTCTCTCTGCCTACTTGTGATCTCTGTTTGTCAAATAAATAAAATCTTAAAAAAAAATCAATTACTGTAATCCATCACATCTACAGGCTAAAGAAAAATCACATGATTACATCAGTAGATACAGAAAAAAATTTTGACAAAATCCAGTACCCATTCATGATAAACTCAGCAAACTAGGAACAGAAGGTAACTTGCTCAACTTGACAAAGAACATCTACATAAAACCTATAGCTCATATCATACTTAATGGTGAGAAACTAGAAGCTTTCCTGCCAAGATCAGGACAAAGGAAAAGATGTCCTCTCTCATTATATTATACTGAAAGTCTTAGCTAATGCAATTAAGACGAAAAAAGAAAAAATTATACTATTGAGAAGAAAGAAATAAAACTGTCTTTATTCACAGATGACACAATGTTTGTTTACATAGAAAATGCAAAAGAATCAACAAAAAAAACCCTCCTGGATAATAAGCAATGATAGCAAGGTTCCAGGATATAAGGTTAATACACAAAACTCAAATTGTTTTTCTTTTTTTTTTTTAAGATTTTATTTATTTATTTGACAGAGATCACAAGTAGGCAGAGAGGCAGGCAGAGAGAGAGGAAGGGAAGCAGACTCCCTGCTGAGCAGAGAGCCCGAAGTGGATGGGGCTCGATCCCAGGACCCTGGGATCATGACCTGAGTGGAAGGCAGAGGTTTTAACCCACTGAGCCACCCAGGCGCCCCTCAAATTGTTTTTCTATATATCAACAATAAGCAATTAAAATGTGAAATTAAAAGCACACTGACATCAGAAGCCAAACCCCAAGATACTTGGTATAAATCTAACAAAATATACATAAGATCTGTAGGAGGAACTACAAAATTCTGATTTTGAAAAAAATCGAAGAACTAAGTAAATGGAGAAAAATTTCGTGTTCATGGCTAGGAAGACTCAATGCTGTCAAACATCACTTCTTGCCAGCTTGATCTATAGATTCAATGCAAATCCTAATAAACAACTTAGCACATTACTTAATGACTATTGACAAACTGATTATAAAGTTTACACAGAAAGGCAAGAGAACCAGAAAAACCAATGCAATACTGAAGAACAAAGTTAGAGAACTGAAATAACTGACTTCAAAATTTGCTGTAAAGCTACAGTAATCAAGACAGTGTGGTACTGATGTCAGAACAGACGAACAGATCAGTGGAACAAACAGAAAACCCAGAAATAGACTCACATAAATATATGATCTTGACAAAGGAGTAGAAGCAATACAATAGAGCAATGATAGTCTTTTCACTAAATGATGCTGGAACAATTGAACATCCTCATGCATTTAAAAAAAAAAGTAAACACAACTTTTTTTAAAAAAAGATTTTATTTACTTATTTGAGAGAGACAGAGACAGCGAGAGAGCACAAGCCAGGAGGAGAGGGAGAAGCAGGCTCCATACTGGGCAGGGAGCCTGACATGGTGCTTGATCCCAGGACCCTGGGATTATGACCTGAGCCAAAGGCAAATGCTTGACCAACTGAGCCACCTGGGGACCCCCAGACACAGACTTTATACGCTTCCCAAAAATTAACTCCAAATGGATTGCAGACCTAAATGTAAAATGCAAAACCATAAAACTCCTAGAAGATAACACAGAAGAAAATCTAGATACCTGTGAGTTTGGCAATAACTTTTTAGATATAACACCAGATCCATAAAAAATAATAAACTAGACTTTACAAAATTAAAAAAACTTCTGCCTTGTGAAAGCCACTGGTAAGA
Source organism: Taxidea taxus jeffersonii (assembly GCA_003697995.1). Classification (NCBI taxonomy): domain Eukaryota; kingdom Metazoa; phylum Chordata; class Mammalia; order Carnivora; family Mustelidae; genus Taxidea; species Taxidea taxus. The sequence goes on along the minus strand of ML107873.1, from coordinate 50,237 downwards.
AAATGAGAAAACAAGCCATAGACTGGGAGAAGATATTCACAAAACACTGAAAAAGGACTGTTATCCAAAATATACAGATAACTCTTAAAACTCAACAGTAAGAAAGCAACCTAGTTAAAAACTGGGCAAAAGACCTAAACAGTTCCAAAAAAAGATACACAGACAGCAAATCACATACACAAAGATGCAAAACAGAGAAGTACAAATTAAAATGAGATACTACTACATACCTATTAGAACAGCCCAAATCTTAAACAATGACAAAATCCAAATGCTGATAAGAATGTGGAAGAACAGGAAATCTCTTTGTTGGAGAGGATGCACACTGGTATAGCCACTCTGGGTGACAGTTTGGCAGTTTCTTACAAAACTAAACAAACCCTGACCATATAATCTAGCAATCACATCCAATGAGTTGAAATCTTTAGCAGCTTTATTTGTAATTGCAAAACTTGGAAGGAACCAAGCTGTCCTTCAACAGGTGAGTGGATAAACAGACATGGTATATCCAAATAGAATATTAATGCTAAAAAGAAATGAGCTAACAAGCCATGTCAAGATATGGAGGAATCCTAAATGTGTATTACTAAGAGAAAGAAGCCAATCTGAAAAGGCTGAAGGAAAATCTATGGAGATAGTAAAAAAAAAAATCAGTGGTTGTCAAGGGTTGGGGAGGAAGGCAGAGATGAACAGGCAGAGCACAGAGGATTTTTAGAGCATTCTGTATGATACTAAAATGGTGGATACATGTTATCATACATTTGTCAAAATCTACAGAATATATAACACCAAGAGTGAACCTTAAAGGAAATTATGTACTCCAAGTGATAACAATGTGTCATTGTAGGTTCACTGACTGTAACAAATGTGTCACTGTGGTGCAGGATATTAAGAAGTTAGATAGTGTGGGAGGAGGTACACATGTGACCTGAAGGCGAATGTGGGAAGTCTCTGTACTTTGTGCTCAACTTTGCTGTAATCCTAAAACTGCTAAAAAAATAAAATTTAAGTAATAAAAAAGTGAATGTATGTAATGCCATGCAACTGTACACTTTCAAAATGGTTAATATGATAAATTTTGTTATGTATACTTTACCACCATTTTCAAAAAGTCGTAAGAGGGTTCTAGCCACATTAGGAACCAAGAAGATATTTATATAGATGTCTGTCTCCTCTCCATCTCTTCTTACTCAAACTACTGTCTTAGTCCATCTGAGCTTCTGTAAAAAAATAACATATACTGGTCGGCTTATAAACAACAGAAATTTATTTCTCAGAGTTCTGGAGACTCAGAAGTCCAATATCAAGGCAGATCAAGGCTGTCCAAGATCAAGATGTCTGATCAGAGCCCCCCTTCCTATTCTATAGATGGTTGTATTCTTACTGTGTCTTCACATGATGGAAAAGCAAAGGAGCTTTTAATTTTAAAGAATCACCATTTAATGGGGAGCCTGGGTGGCTCAGTGGGTTAAAGCCTCTGCCTTCGGCTCAGGTCATGATCCTGGGGTCCTAGGATCGAGCCCCACATCCGGCTCTCTGCTCAGCCGTGAGCCTGCTTCCTCCTCTCTCTCTGCCTGCCTCTCTGCCTACTTGTGATCTCTGTCTGTCAAATAATTAAATAAAATCTTTAAAAAGATATTTAAGTCTCCTTTAAGGCAATTTTTTTTTAACAACTTCCTTCTGGCTTAGACCTTCTATAGCATTGCTCATTCAAAGTATGGTCCTAAAACTAGCAGCAATAACATTAACATCACCCAGGAACGTGTAAGAACTACAGAATTTTAGTCCCACGCTGGAGCTTCTGATCAGAATCTGCTTTTTAACAAGATCGCCAGGTAATTAGGATGCATGATAAAGTTTGAGTACAGTATTCTAGAAGACTTAGCACCCCTCTATTTCCTCTTGTAGGTTCCTCACAAGGGGCATGAATTCTAGAAATAAAGAAATAAAGGGAGCAAGGTACAAAAGTCAAGTGGATAGGCCAAGATTTTATCAAAGGAAAAGGAATAGGGATACAGTAATGCAAAATTGGATATATGGGGTATAGTTGGAAAAAAAGAAACATTCATGAGAAAAATAGGTGATATACCAAGCCAAGCTGCTTATTTGGTCATTTTTGCAATCTACCACAGACCTACATACTGGGTATTATGTTAAAGTCTTTTAGAGAAATGAAACTCTTACTTTGTGTCAGGAACTTTGCTAAATGCTATATACACGTAGATGTGCAGGTTTTTATGTATTTAATCATCATATTAAGCCATTACAAAGTCCTTAGGGGAGAGAGAGGCTATTCCTACTCTACATGAAGGGAAATTGAAGTTTAGGAAGCTAGTAACTAGCCCAAAATACTTATTCATACACAGCTGAATCAAAATTAGAAATCAGGTTCAATTTTTTTCCCCCACTGTATCCCTATGTTGTCTGGAAATTGATTACAAGATCCTAGTGGTTGTATAAAGCACTGTCTCCAGGCACACCACTCTTTGCCACTGTAGGCCTTTGTATGCACAGTTTCCCCTTAGCATTGCTGGCTCCTTTTCATTTCTCAAGGCTCAGAAAGCCTTTCCTAATTCCTCTTAAATAGATCCCCTTGTTATCCTATTATAGTGTCCTATTTATTTCCTTCATAGCATGTTTTCAATTTATAATGTGTATTTACTTGTTTAATGTTATATCTTTCCTACTAGGCTATAAATTCCTCTTTAGAGTAGAAACTATGTTTCATTCATTACTGTCCCAATACTTAGCATACTGCTTGTTACATAGTAAGTATTCAATAAGTATTTTAAAAATAAGCAATGTTTACTTTCTGTATGGCACTATATTGGTTTATTCTCCAAGAGCAGATAGTGAAAGAAGGGACAAAACTAAATTCACCACAGGGAATTAAAAATGAAAAAGTCTCCAGGGTCAACACCCAACCTGAATATAAAATTTATTACCTAAAAATGAGTACCTGTTACCATCACTTAAATTATTAATTGACAAATAAAACCTAGTTCCAATGTGCCTGGAGTATCTAGGATAAGCATCTTGCTACTTAGAAACACAGGGATAATGATATCACTGCTAGTGTGACTTTGTGACTTCACAATAGGCTTTCCACTTTTCCTATTTCATTATTAAGAGCATTTACCAGGTTAAATACCAGGTTGTTGAAACAGACAGAAATGAAATTTATATACTAATTCCCAAACACAGCATAGTGTAGTTCCAAAGACAGGATCACACTGTTTCTAGTAAAAAAGCATAACTGTGTTGAAAGAAAGTTTTAAATAATGGTTGTTTTCAGGCAGTTGAAAAGAAAATTTCTAAGGTCAGTTATTTTAGAGGGGAATAACATGTCTGTATGGCATGTAAACCAGTATAATGAACTAAATTTAAGTAGGTCACTAATTTAAAAAATTTTTATTAAATAGTAGTTAGCATCAAAGTGTTCCAAATATATTCAGAAACGACAAACCTATCTTTTAATTTTGTGAAAGAACATTTACTGCTGCTTTTTGTATAATCAATACGTTTCTTGAAGGAAATTTGGGAAATATTCACATACATAAAAATAAAAATCATCTCAAATTCCAGGAAGCAAAGAACAGTTAACATCTTATTCAACAAATAACCATAATTCAGACTTACTACAGTATTAAGTAGATACACTCTGAAAGAGAATCTAATTCTATATATTCTGTGCCTATTCATTTACAGATTTTTGTTCATGCCATTCCCTCCTCAATGAATGAATCCAATGTTAATCTACTCACCCTTAAGATTGAGCTATTTAACATCTCTGAGCATCTGTTTTACAAGATTTTTGTGGGATTTACAGGCTTCCAGTTTTAAGTGAATAAATCATAGAATTAGGGAATATAGTCAGTGTCATACAATGTATGTCATATTGTAATAACATTGGATGGTAACAGATGGTAGCTACACTTGTGGTAAGCATAAGTACAGAGTTGCTGAACTGCTGTTGTTCACCTGAAACTAATGTAACATGGTGTGTCAACTCTACTTCAATTAAAATAATAATAATGATACATATTAAGAGCTTAGTACAGTAGGTGGTATACAAATGATAGTCACTGTTACGGCTAAATGTCACCTCTTTGGTGGGACTTCCATAGATTATTTCAGTCCTTATACTATTTGTAGGTAACTTACATTATGGTATCTCATCATGGGCCAACATAGTACTTATCTCCCTTACTAGGATCTGAGATGATCTGCGCAGTTCCCAGGTCTCCCACATTTTTAGTGTATATAGAAACTTATGGTCAACTCAATATATTTTTTCAAACTTTACCTGTAAATCATTAAACTGAGAGACAAAGACATGAGCAGCAAGTCTCAATTTCTGCCCTCGCATAGCTTATAATCTTGTAGTAGAAAGAGAGATGTTATTTAGTGTAAATTACTCTAGATCCACAAACTCTTTTTCTGAAACCCTTGGGGACTAAAGTGTTTCAGAATTTAGAATTTCTCAAATTTTAGAAAGGTAATACAATATATATACTCCTATTAAAGAACCTCTCAGCAAGATCTAGGTCAGTACCATATGGTCAAACTTTATTGTTTATATAATAAAATGTGTGAACATTTATATTAACTGGTATAAATGAAGACTACAAATAGGCTCACAACAGTTCAGGTAAGGTTTTTTAAAAAAAAAATTTTTTTTTTTTTTAATGTGTCAGAGAGAGAGAGAGAGAGAGAGAGAGAGCGCGCGCGAGAGCGGGCACAGGCAGACAGAGTGGTAGGCAGAGGCAGAGAGAGAAGCAGGCTCCCCGCCGAGCAAGGAGCCCGATGTGGGACTCGATCCCAGGACGCTGGGATCATGACCCGAGCCGAAGGCAGCCACTTAACCAACTGAGCCACCCAGGCGTCCCGTTTCTAACTGCTGCTATAACAAATTACCACAAACTTAGTGGCTTCAACAATACAAATTTATTATCTTACAGTTTTGGAAGTCAGACATCTCCCTGAGCTAAAGCCAAGATGTCTGCAGGGCTGGGTTCTTTCTATAAAATCTACGAGAGAATCTGTTCTTTGCCCCTTCCAATCTCTAAAGGCCGTCAGTGTTCTTGGCTCCTGGCCTTCTTTCATCTTCAGAACGGTTATCTCATCACACTGACCTCGGCTTCTGCTATCACATCTCCTTCTCTGACTCTCTTGCCTCTTTCTTTCCCTGATTATATTGAGCCTGTCTCAACAATCCAGGCTAATCTCCCCATTCTTAGAGTCTTAATTAAATCACCTCTGCAAAGTCTCTTTTGTCAAGTAAGAAAGCACAGTCACAGGCTCCAGGGATTAGGACGCAGACATCTCTGAGGATGTGTTACCCTGCACACCACAGCCACCAAGTTAAAAAAAAAAAAAAAAAATACTCCCAGCCTTCGGAGTCTTTTGGACTTCAGAAATACAGATAAGGAATTTGAGGCCTGTACAAGGGAGTGTAAGGGCAGTGATATAAGAAAAGTACAAGATAATTGTAAAAACAATGAATGGAGAGACCACAACCATTAAAAGCTTCATGAAATAGCATTTGATGAGAGCCTTCAAAGATGCAAAGGACTATGACAAGTGAACGCAGGAAAACCTCACAAAAGGGAATTTTCAGACATAATTGCTCCCAAAACTTTTCAGACATACCAAGCACAACAGCAAATTCAGAGAAAACCACCCTTGAAAAATGCAGAGGTTAGAGGTGCTAAGCCCCTGTACTGTCGAAAATCCATATGTAACGTTTAACTACCCCAAACTTAACCATTAATATTCTATTGTTGACCAGATGCCTTACCAAAATATAGTCGATTAACACATATATTGTATGTTATTATGTATCATATACTGTATTCTTAAAGTAAGCTAGAGAAAAAAATTAAAAAATCATTAGAAAGAGAAAATGTATTTACAGTATACTGTAAAAAAATACGTGTATGAGTGAACCTATGCAGTTCAAACCCATATTGTTCAAGAATCACCCATACAGGGGCACTTGGGTGGCTCAGTCGGTTAAAGCCTCTGCCTTCGGCTCGAGTCATGATCCCAGAGTCCTGGGATCAAGCCCCACATCGGGCTCTCTGCTCAGCAGGAAGCCTGCATCCTCCTCTCTCTCTGCCTGCCTCTCTGCCTACTTGTGATCTCTGTCTGCCAAATAAATAAATAAAATCTTAAAAAAAAAAAAAAAGAATCACCCATACAGTACACACTGGAGGAAGAAAGAGAATTGCAGTTTGACTAAACTGTATCAAGTTAAATTAAGAGAGTAATTAAAGAAAGTTGAAGGACAGATACAATAGGTTATGTTGCTTGTCAGGATGAAGACTTTGTCCTTAATCCTGGAAAGAGTGAGTAGTTAGTTAAGAAATATTTTGAACAGAAAAATGACATGATATGATTGGTATTACACTGGAGAAAGATTAATTTGGCAGGATTGATTCAAAATGGAAAAAGGAGAAGAGTAGCAGACCAGTGACTAATCTAAAGAAGTCCTAAGTATCTTAAGTAGGGTGGTTGAGAAGCAGAATAAGATAACTAAAATTCCCAAGACAGTTTCATCAACATTATTTTTCATAAAAGTACCTACCAATTCTAGTGCTGCATGTCAGATACTATTCTAAATGCTTTCTATTTCACAAAAGAGTATGAAAGAGTTTAACTCCACTTTATACAAGATTTATTTATACAAGATTAAGACACAGAAAGTTCAAGTAATCCTACAATGAGTAAGTAGCATGGCTAGGATTTGAACCAGGTATATATGACTTCAAAAATTAAAAGAATATGAGGGAAAATGACATAACATTAATCTGAAAACTGGATAAATTAATTTGTGAAAAACTCACCATTCCACCTGACAATAAACAATAAGTTAGAAATGTATGCTATAAACTATAAAACAAACACTAAAATATCACAGGAGTTATAACTATTAAGCCAACAAAGGAGACAAAATGGAATCAGTAAGGAAGCAGTAAAAAAAAAAAACCCAAAACTACCCAATCTAAGAAAAGACAAACAAGGAGATAAATAGGATTGATGAACAGTCAAGACAGCAAGAAAACAAATAATAAAATGATAGATTCAAACACTATTATATCAATAACCACATTAACCATAGATCATCTGAACATGCCAATAAAAAGGTAGAGATTGTGAGACTGAATTAAAAATAAGTAAGGCCCATCCATATACTGTCTACAAGAAATCTGCTTTAAATACAAAGGTACAGATAGGTTAAAAGTAAAAGAATGGAAGATGACATTTCATGCTAATGCTAATGAACAAAAAGCTGGAGCAACTATATTAACATCACATGAAAAGTCAAATAATATTACTAGAAATAAAGAGGATCATTTGTAATAATGAAAATCAATTCATCAAAAAGACACAAAAATCTAAAATGTTTATGCAACTTTGGGGGCACCTGGTGGCTCAGTCAGTTGAGCTTCCAACTTGGTTTTTGCACCCCTCATGGTCTTGGGATGGGATCGGGCTTATCTCTCTCCTGCTCCTCCCCCTGCTCTCTCTCAAATAAATAAAATCTTTAAAAATTAATAAAAATAGCCGTAAAGTACAGCAAAAATAGAACTTCAAGGAAAAATAAAGTGCACAGCTGTAGTCAGAAATTTCAACATCTCTTTCAATAACTGATAAAACAAGTAGACAGAAAATAAGAATACAGAGGTTGAAGAACACCATCAACCAACTGGACCCAATAGAATTTTTTATATTATTTATTTTAGAGAGAAAGTGTATAAGAAAAAGAGCACAAGCAGGTGGGAGGGGCAGAAAGAAAGGGAGACTGAGGTGGGGCTCCATCCCAGGACCCCAGGATCATGACCTGACCGGAAAGCAGATGCTTAACCAACTGAGCCACCCAGGCACCCCAACCTACTTGAATTTTATAGAAAGTCCTATTTCAAAACAGCAGATACATGTTCTTTCAAGTGTATAAGTAACATTTATCAAGAGAGACCATATTCTCTAATGTAAAACATGTAAGGATAATTTTTAAGGATTCAAGTCCTACAAAGTGTGTTTTCTGATCACAGTCTGATTAGAAATCAGTAACAGAAAGATACCTGGAAAATATAAAAATACTTGGAAACTAGAAAACATATTTCTACATAATCCCAAGTCAAAGAAGAATGAAATGAAAAAAGTTATTTTGAACTAACTGAAAATGGAAACCACATATCAAAATTTGAAGGAAGGAGCTAAAATAGTGCATGGAGGGGGAATTTAGCACTAAAGTGTCTATATTAGCAAAGAAGTCTCAAATGAATGGCCTCAACAACATTCATCTCAAGAAACTAGAAAAAATAGAGCAAATTAACCTCAAAATAAGCAGAAGAGAGGAAATAACAAAGATGAGAGCAGAAATCAATGGAACAGAAACAGAAAAATAATGGAAGAAAAAAAAGTGAAACCACAAGCTGGTTCTTTGAGAACATGAGTAAAACTGACAATTAGCCAGATTGATCAGGGGAGAAAAAAAAAAGATACAAATTGACAATATCCGGAATGAGTAGTGTGATTAACACACTCCTGTCTAGAGATTCTATAGATATTAAAGAATAGTTAGGGAGGGGCGTCTGACTGGCTCAGTATGAAGAACATGCAACTCTTTATCTCATCAGGGTCATGAGTTCAAGCCCCACACTGGGTGTAAATCGAGATTATTTAAATAAATATTTTTTAAAAGAGAATAGTTAGGGAATGTTATAAACAACCTATCCTAATAAATTCAACATGTTCAGTGAAATGAACAAATTCCTTGAAAGATACAACTACTAAAACTCACTCAAGAAGAAATAAGTAGGGGCGCCTGGGTGGCTAAGTGGGTTAAGCCTCTGCCTTTGGCTCAGGTCATGGTCTCAAGGTCCTGGGATCAAGCCCCGAATTGGGCTCTCTGCTCAGCAAGGAGCCTGCTTCCCCCTCTCTCTCTGCCTACTTGTGCTCTCTCTCTCTGTATCAAGTGAATAAATAAAATCTTTAAAAAAAAAAAGAAGAAATAAGTAACTTATATAGCCCACTGAAAAAAGAAAATACTAGCGAAGGATTTATACTACTGGACTTTATACTTATTATAAAAATAGCCCCATATATATATATATATATATATGGGGAGAACAGGCTGCATCACGCCTGTTATATATATATATATTCAATTAATTTTTCACATTAAAAGAACTTTTATCTTTATCTCACACCATGTACAAATGGGTCACAGACTTAAATGTAGAATATAAAGTGATAAAACTTCTTAGAAAAAAATAAAATCTTTGTGACCTTAGGTTAGGTAAAGATTTCCTACATATAACACCAAAAGTATATCTATAATCTATAAAATGAAACACTAGTAAACTAGAATCCCTCAAAATTAAGAATTTCTGCTCTTTGAAAGATACTGTTAAGAGAATTAAAAAAAACAATCCACAGGTTAAGAGAAAATATTTGCAAATCACTGATCTGATAAAGTACACACATTCAGAATAAAAAACTCTGCAAATTCAATTAGAAAACAACCCAATAAATAAATAACCAAAGATGTGAACACATAATTTACAAAAGGAAACATAGAGATGACACATGAAAAGATGACCAAAGTCATTAGTCATTAGGGAAATGCAAATTTAAGCCACAATGAGATACCACTACAAATCTATTAAGATGGCTAAAAGCAGAACAGTAAGGATGTAGAGCAACTGAACTCATAAGTTGCTTGTAGAAATATAAAATGGCACAGTTGGGGACCTGGGTGGCTCGGCTGATTATGATCATGATCTCAGGGTCCTGGGATCAGCCTGCACTGGGCTCTGCACTCCGCAGCGTGTCTGCTTCTCCCTCTACCTCTGCCCCTGCCCTTCTCCCTGACTTGTGCTTGCTTGCTCTCTCTCTCAAATCTAAAATCTAAAAAAATAAAGAAATATAAAATGGCACAAACACTTCAAAAAACACTTTGGGACTTTCTTATAAGATAAAGAAATGCCTGGGGTGCCTGGGTGGCTCAGTGGGTTAAAGCTGCTGCCTTCGGCTCAGGTCATGATCCCAGGGTTCTGGGATCGAGCCCTGCGTTGGGCTCTCTGCTTGGCAGGGAGCCTGCTTCCCTTCCTCTCTCTCTGCCTGCCTCTCTGCCTGCTTGTGATCTGTCTGTCAAATAAATAAATAAATAAAATCTTAAAAAAAAAAAAAGATAAAGTAATGCCTACTATATGACCCAGCCATTCCACTTCTATGTATTTACTCAGGAGAAATGAAAGCACATGTCCAAATAATGACTTTTACATGAATGGTCACAACAGCTGTATTTGTAGCCAAAACCTGAAAACAACCCAAATGTCCATCAACAGATGAATGAATAGCAAACTGTTATCCACTGGAATAGTGTTTATACAATAAAACAGCATTCAGTAATAAAATGAACTAATTATGGGGGCGCCTGGGTGGCTCAGATTAAGCCTCTGCCTTCGGCTCAGGTCATGGTCTCAGGGTCCTGGGATGGAGCCCAACATTGGGCTCTCTGCTCAGCAGGGAGCCTACTTCCTCCTCTCAGCCTGCCTCTCTGCCTACTTGTGATCTCTCTCTCTGTCAAATAAATGAAATCTTAAAAAAAAATTAACTAATTATGGATGAAACAACTTGGGTGAATTTTAAAATCATTATGTTGAGCAAAAGGAACCAAAGAAAAGAGAATATACTATATTATTCCATTCATACAAAGTTCAAGGAAAATGCAAGCTAACCTATAGTGACAAAAAGTAGATTAGCGGTTGCCAAGGGTGAGGGTTGGGATTGGTGGGGTTGGTGAGGTTGGTGGAAGGTATAGGGAGAGGTAGGATGCAGAAAATATAAAGGAAGACTAGGAAATCTGGGGGGATTCATTATCTTATGATGGTTTCAATAAAGTATCCATAAGTCAAAACTTATCCAATTGTGTAATTGTATGTCAGTTGTATTCAATAAAGCTATCAAAAATCCATTTAATCAAATAGCATTCATTAACTATTTATTCCAATATAGTCAATACTCATATCACACTATACAATGCTTATTTTCTACTACCTATAAAGAAAAAAATAGATGATATAAACTTACAATAGTAATATTAGACATCAACTTCAATGTACAAGAGGATAAGGTTTTTCAAAAATTTTTCTGGAAATATGCAAGCAAAAAATCTTAAAGACTCACAGATTAAAACATAGTACAAAATCGGACAGGCTCAGATAGATCAGTGAGCTTTGCTATCCTCTGTCTACATACAACATTCCTACCGAATTGAAAGTAAATACAGTAATCACCATGGAAAACTGGTAAGTGTACAACTTTAACAATTCCCATCCCATCACTTAAAATAACCCACTCAACTATAAAATTGAAGATGAGTTGGATTACTAGAAATTTATAATTTGCCTATGTCAAAGTCAAATATTTTTCCACAGAAACCATTTCATATGGTGACAAAGTTCCAGACCAGTTCCCAAATCTTATTTAAGCAGTAGGGATTAATTAGCCTCTCCTTCTGCATCACTGTTTTTCCCTTTACTGGATCACTGCCATCAACATAGAGACATGCTATAATTTCATCATTATGTAAGAAATATCAAAAACAAAAAAAGACCTCTCTTGGTCCTACTTCTCCCTCTAGCAACTTTAACCCCTCTCCCATTTCTCTGCGCTCCTTTACGGCAGTATTCCTTGAGTTCTCGGATTCTCTCCACCAATTCTTACTTAAATCTGTCCCATGCAGGCTTTCATTCCCAGCATTCCCAGAGTGGTGAGCAGCACTCATGATCATGATCTCAGGGTCCACAATCAGTTATCTGCTCTAATTCTCAGGCCTCTTCTCACTCAACCTATTAACTACATCTGACACAGGTGTTCACTCTTGAAAATGCTTTTTAAATCGGGCTTTCTGGAAACCTCAACTCCTGGCTTGCTTCCTATCACCTTCTCATCTTCTGTATGTCTAAATCTTAGAGTACTTTAGGCAGGACTTAGTCCTTAGACCTATTTTCTTATTTTTATTTACACTTACTTCATTAGTGATTTCATATTAAATTTTCTTAAAGTGAGATATATCTGTATTTAACTTGAAGAATTTGTATGCTTTATTGTCATCCCCAAATAAACTATAGATATAGCTATCATTATTTGCAGACGCAGCTATCTATAAAAACAGATTCAAATAGAAACAAAAATATTAAGTAAAATAAGTGACTTAATTTTCAATAAATCATCACCATCTTGAGGGGGGTGGGGGGGAGAGGGATTGGGAGAGGGTGGTGGGGTTACATTATATGTTTAAATAAAAAAGCTTGAAGAAAAAAAGTCATCACCATCTTTCTTTAGTTTTACTTCAATATAACTGATGTAGGGAATTACTTTAAAATTAAAAATAAAGTTAAATTAATGAGTACCAAAACAAATAATTTAGTATTCAATCTAGTCATTTATTAAATTAGAAACACTTAAATACTACACTAAATATTTCATTAAAAATGTCAATCATGGCCTTATCTACAGTCCTAGTCCTGTGGGCCTATAACATAACAGTAACATCCTATATTAATATAGACTTGTTTCAAAAGCCCTTTTACAACAATCATCTCATTTTACCCTACAAAAGACTCCATATGGCTATTACAGTAAATACTGTTTTAACCAGCAGTTTCTGCTCCTAACATGACCTCTCACATAACAGTAAGACTTTAAATGAGTGAATTTAATGAATTTAAAATTAGTTGGAGAATCATAAATCCATCCCCACTACAAGGAATATATATTAAAATTCATGCTCAACGGATGGCAGGTCATTAATGTCATCTTTCTGTATTTAGTATAACATAACAAAAAGGAAATTTACATTTTCTTTTTAATGCTAATGAATGAAACTAAGTCCTTCATAGAAAAATCGGTAGAGACATGCTTTATTTCATTTACTTCCATGACTAGATTGACAATGAAAATATGATTTTTATGATATTAATACTGATTGACTAAGATAAGGTACATGGATGTTGGTTGGCTGCCTCTATTCCAGTGAAAAAGATTTACTTTTGCAAGCAAAAGTAGAATGCATTTGTAATTGAGCACGCACTAGTAGTCCATGACTCCTTTCCTACCTCCAAGATTTCCACCTCAGATGACATGGCATGTACTGCTTGCCGACCCCAAATCAAGTGTTAGAAGCATGAAGACTAGAGCAAGGCTTTCCAAAGCCTTCTCTTCAGGGCTCCAGTGTCAGTAATTCCAGACCTGAGGATGAGGAGTCAGCACCTTCCCTTCTACAAACTATATGAAGTGTCTGTGTACACACTCTTACACAGTTCTACCTCCAAGACCTCCATTTCTGAAATGTTCCTTTCTGACCTAAATAGTCTATCCTACCTTTTCAATTCTTCATTATAAAATTTTTGTCCTTACACAGTCCTTGTAATCCTTTCACTCTCCTCTATTTTCAAAACCATCAACAACTTTTTGGCTTTGCTTCCCCTCCTACCTCACTAGCATTTCAGATGCCTCTTCAAAGGAAAAGGGCCCCAGACCACAAGACCTTACCTCCTGGTCCCAAAAAAGCTGTATCAGAATGTAACATATTATATACCTTCTGACCACACCTTCAGCATTTCTCTTCTGTTTCTCCTTTTAATTCTTACCTTGTAAATACTAAGTCAGGAGTCAACAGTTTTGTAACACCCCATTCCTTCTACACTCTCTTCATAAATCCATCTGTTTTCAAATCTTGAACTATCACCTCAAAATTACTTATACAAATGACCCAAACATCCCTATAAATATTTAATCCTGTGCTATCAGTCTACCAGACAACACCACAAGAATGTCTCATTAATCCAAATTCAACACATCCTAATTCAAATCCATTTTCAATGACTCTCCAAAAAGAAAATGTACTCACTCTTTGGACTTCTCTATTTCCGGTTAACAGTACCAAATCACTTAGAATATGAGATCACCTTTAAATTAAAGCCAAGTACTAGATTCCTTAGTAATCAATTTGCTAATCCTTTGATTGTGTATGAATTATTGGCAAAAATAACTGCAAGCTCATCAAAGGAATATGTTATAGTCATTTTCATTTAATTCCTTTGATAGTACACTAATTTGGAACACTATTTTTACACTGTGCATGGCTTAAACTCTGGAACCAATCTCCAACACATACCTCCAGTTTTACAACCTAACAAGTAAATCAAAATAATTCCATTTTTCCCCTACATCTAGAGAAAGCTTGAGTCAGGAATAAGCATTATGAGAATGGGCAATTAAATTTTGGCTACTACTAAAAGATTCTGCAGCAGTCTATGCTTAAAGCTTAGTTTGTACCTCATAAAAATTAGAACTACACCTTTTCATGGGGTTGTTGTCAGACTGTATTATCATATATGCCTAGCATAAGGTAAGGGCTCAAAAAAATGGTACTACTGTTATTACTGATGTCACTATGAGGTCAGGAGCAGTACAGCCAAATGGGAAGGCATTCTGTTCCTCCAGGCCACTGCTTACAGCACACATTTGTTACAGTGTTATTTTGAATCAATCTACGCCCTACGTTTTCTAGAGCAATTCTAATTTAGATTACTGTATTATAATGGTTCTTTTAAACTTTCGAAGTTCCTAAAGTTCCAACATTTTATCATCTAAACTTCATCTTTCAGCCTGCCTTTCATCCCAGAAGTTAGCATAAAAATTTTTAGATGGTGTGATGATAACCATACTTTTAGTTCCCGTGTTATATAACAAAATCAAAACTGCAGAAATACTTAAAATGTATACCGTAAGTAAACACCTAAGGACTCCAGGCAGAGGAAGCCCCTGTCTATGCACTAAATTTTTGTACTTTTCTTTTAAGATCTATTACATCTCATTTTACTTCATTCAGGTTTCTGCTCCCCTTTCTCTCCCTAACAACCCCATTTAAAGTAGTGGCTCCACCTATTACTTTCTATATCTATGTCCTGCTGTATTTTTCTTCATAGCACTTATTGCTGCTGATCATCATACCATATTGGTATTTGTTTATTGCCTATTTCTCCCACTAGAATGTAAGCCCCATTTGAGCAAGGATTTTGTTTTTTTTCTCCACTGAATATCCACCACTCAGCAGAATCTGGCACCTAACAGCTGCTCAATAAATATAATATTAATTAACAGAGAGGCCAACACCCTCCTATGATGTATAATTTCATTTGGTTTCCTAGAATGCAGTAGATCAGATGTGACAATTTAGTGGGGGAAGCTACTAGAAGCAGGCATACAACATTGACAGTGAAATATTAAGAAAGTTCAAGGGCACTTAGGTGGCTCGATCAGTTAAGCATCTGACTTGGCCTCAGATCATCTCAGGGTCCTGGACTGAGCTCCGTGTGAAGTCCCCTGTAGAGCTCTGCATAGAGCCCCCATGCTCAGGGGGATGTCTGCTCCTCCCTCTCCCTCTGCCTCTCTGCCCCATTCATGCTTTTCCTCTCTCCCAAATAAATAAATCTTTTCTTTTTTTAAAGGAAGTTCAAAGTATCAAACATAACAATGTACGCCAGCATATCATAAGTGAAGCAATATTCCCTATCAACGTATCATCTCATCAAGTTTTTAAGGCGTACTTGTTACTTAGCTATCTCCCTCAGAATCAACTGTGCCTTCTTTCTCAGAATTATCAATAAATCATAATATCTTCTTTCAAAACATTGTCCTAGGCAGCCTGGTCTCAAGCTAGTTAATTACCAAGGTGCTTGATTATTATTGAGCTTCATAGTTTATATCACAATTCAATATACCTAAGTTACCTAACTTTTACATAGTGCTTTATAGTTTACAAACACCTTCTAAGGTATTTTTAATCCTTACAACAGCTCTTCCATGTGGTGGTTATCATACACATTTTACAAATGAGGAAACTGATCAGAAGTAAAATGATCCAAGAGAAAGGACTAAGAATTAAACCCAGTCTTCTGGTTTAGGTACCCAATTCCTGATTAATCTCTGGGTAATTACAGGAGGAGATATAGATAACTGAAAAACAGCCATTAAAATCAAAATTGCAGTTTATCCAAGAATTACTAGATCATGGCTTGCCATAAAAAAGAAAGGAGCAACCTAAGCATCTAATGGGGGGGGGGGCAAATGAAATAAACTTTGGTATATCCATACAGTGGAATACTACACATTTTTTTTTGTATTTGGTTACCTCCAGATTCCACTCCGACATGTAAAACACTTGGAAGTCATTACTCTTCTCTCACAACAAAATAAAAGTTAACAATCTGAAAAATAATGGACTTTTCCTAGATCCTTGAGATACTGAGGCCAGAGGACACTCACCCAAGAAACTAGAAAGAATGATATAGAGAATATAGATTAGCTAACAGAAGCAGAAGGTATAGAAATCAGGAACTGATATGAACATTTAAATGGTAACTTGAACAGGTTGCTGGAGGCTGGTTGTGCACTAGTTTGAGAGTTTAAAACTCCTGGGGGTCTAGTCTGAGGGGCCTGATAACACTTTCCAAGATTTTATGCCCCACAAGTTTCTCATAGTTAAAATCAAAGAAAAATCTCCTTCTGCCTGGCTGGGGGAAGGGAAAAAATAACATTTCCAAAAAAGTCCATAGAATTCTCCACACTAGCAAAGGAAAAGACTTCATCAGAGCCTTATCCAACTTGGAGAAATGAAAACTACCCAATTCCTGCCCACTTTTACCTTACTCACATACCTATAGTGCGGGGAAGAAAAGCTGAGAAGCACTTGGGGAGGCAATAATGCCTGCGAATTTTCCAAAATTAATGACAGAAGCCAAACCATAAATCCATGAAGCTCAGAAAATATCAAGCAAAGAGAAACACCAAAATGTCTATACCTAAGCATATAACATTCAAACTGCAGAAAACTAAAGAGAAAAACATTGAAAGAAATCAGGAAAACAACAACAACACTTTATCTGTAGAGGAACAATGATAGGAATTATGTTGGACTTCTCATCTATAACCATGCAAACAAGAGTGGAGTGAAATATTTCAATAAAAAACCACCAACCTAGAATTTGTCATTGAGAAATTATCTTTCAAAAATGAAAAGAAATACTTTCTCAGCCAAATAAAAACTGAATTTGTCACCGATAGACCTGCTTTGCAAGAAAAAAAGTTCTCTAGAGAAAAGGAAAATGACATAGGTTAGAAACTCCAATCTACATAAAGAAAGAGCTACACAGAAGAATAAATGAAGGACAGATAAAAAAATTTTTTATTCCTGAATCTAACAAATAATTGTTGGTTTAAAGTGATAATAGCCACAAAATTCCAGTTGACTATAGCATATGGATAAGCAAAATGAATGGCAGCACTGTTACAACAGATGGGAGAGAGAAATTGGGAATTCTTCAGTATAAGAAATCTGCAATACCTGTGAAGTGGCAGGCAACCTCTAGGACAATAACTAAAAATATTCCAAAAAGAAGTATAGTTGGAACTCTAAGAGAGGAGAGAAAATGGAACCATGTAAAAAGCACAGTTAAAGCCAGAGAAGGCTGAAAAAGAGAGGGAAAAAAAAAAAAAAGAACAACTGTAATGAATAGAAAAGTTACAAAAATGATTGATATTATTCTGACTATATCAAAACCACTTTAATATGAATGGTTCAAATACACCAATTAAAAGACAATTCCAGAGTGGATGAAAAAAACTATGTGTTGCCTACAAGATACCACTTCATATATAAAGATACAGATAGATGAAAAATAAAGGGACAGAGACATGCTAACACTAATCAAAAGAAGGCAGGAGTAGCTATATTAATTTCAGAGAAAACAGACTTCTGAGCAGGGGAATTTTTTCAGGGATAAAGAAGGGCATTACATAATATAAAGGGGTAAATTCATGAAAAGAGAACATAACAATGTTCTCTTAATGTATAAATACCTAGCAACAGAGAACCAAAATATGTGAGGCAAAATCTGATACAACTGCAAGGAGAAATAGAAGAATTCATGATTATAGAGACTTCAACACCCCTCTATAAATAACTGACAGATCCAACAGGCAGAAAATTAGTAAGGATAGGGTTGAACTGAACAACACCATCAATCAACTGGATCTAATTGACATTTATACAGTACTTCACCCAACAACAGCAGAAACCACATTCTTCTCAAGTTCATACAGACCATTCACGCAAACCACATTCTGGGCCATAAAACACACCTTCCAAAATCTAAAAGAAAAGACATCATACAATGTATGCTCTCAGACTGCAAACAATTAAAATAGAAAGGAACAGCAGAAAGATAGCCAGACAATCCCAAAATATTTGGAGATTAAACACCACACTTCTAAATAATACATGGGTCAAAGAAATCTCAAGAGATTTTTAAAATATTTTGAAGTAAGTGAAAATGAAAAATACCACTTATCAAAATGTGTGGAATCCATCAAAAGTAGTGCTTAGAGGGAAATTAATAGCACTGAATGCATACAGTAGGAAAGAAGAAAGATCTAAAATCAATAATCTCGGGTTCCCTCTTAACAAACTACAGAAAAAGCAAGCAGAAGCAGCAAAGAAATCAACAAAATTAAAAACAGGAAATCAACAGAGAAAACAAATGAAACCAAATGATTCTTTTTAAATATCAACAAAACTGATAAATTTCTAGTCATACATTATGATGTATCACACAAAGCTTTTATTTTGGTTTTCAGAATAAATAAGTGCTAGTCTTCATCCTCAACTAAAATATAAAATGCTTCTCCTGTTCCTTTTTTCCTTAACCTTTCCACAATTTTCTAATATCATTTCTAGCACATGTAGGTTACAAAATTTATCACTGCCCCCCCCCAAAATACGACACATGTAAGACAACAGAGTCTTATTAAAACGTGGAAAACAGGGGCGCCTGGGTGGCTCAATTCATGATCTCAGCGTGGAGCCTGCTTCCTCCTTTCTCTCTCTGCTTGCCTCTCTGCCTACTTGTGAACTCTGTCTGTCAAATAAATAAAATTTTTTTTAAAAAGTGGAAAACAAAGACTTACTTTTGTAGCATAATGTGAAAAAAATGACACATTTCATATTTTTGGCAGAGAAATCAAATAAATTAATCTATGCCCTGACATGCAAGCTTTTCGTTTTCTTTTCAAATGAGTTAGTCAGTATAGAAACATTTAGACCTGAGTAACTGTTACTCAAGAGGAAAGAATGGCAGAAAGCTCTATCATTGTCAAACATACCCAAAATAAAGCATTGCTGCCATCATCACCTAATAGGTGTTAACCACACCCAACCTCCACCTCCTTAGAATTCCATTAGAACCATTAGTTTAAGAAGTGGTACTTTACCAGCACAGGGTAGTAGGAAAAAATGGGATTTAAAAATCTGTGCTCAATTTTACCTTTATCATTTTTATTAATACAAATTAATCTCCCATCCAAGTACTAATCAGGCCTGACCCTGCTTAGCTTCCGAGATCAGACGAGATCGGGCACGTTCAGGGTGGTATGGCCATACACTATTAATACAAATTAATCTATGATAGGACTTGGCTCGTTGGCTGCTAAGTACCAGAAATATAATTCCAACTAGTTTACAAAAAAAAAAAAAAGACAATTTATTACAAAAATAGAGCAGTAGTAGTGGTATTACATTTGGGTGTCTCTTGAAACCCAATCTCAGGACCATGGACAGGTGACTACAACTAGGACTGTATCTGCTCTTGTTCTTTCTTCCAGATGCCCATTTATCTAGTTCACACGACAAGAAACAACACCACTAACAGTTTCTGGGTTTTGTATCTTACAGTTTCAGTCACTAGAGCAAAAAACAAATTATTCAACCCTCTGGGCACTTAGAATTCAGGAAAAGCTCTGAGTGTCCTCCTGGCTTAGTGTAGGTGTATGGAACTGCACCTATAAACTACAGAAATGGGCAGAACTGTGACTCATCTCCTAGAGTGATCTTTTTAAAAGATGGATCTGGTCCCGTTGTTAACCTGATTAAAAACCCTTCCTGTGGAGGGGAGGGGGTTGGGAGAGGGTGGTGGGGTTACATTATATGTTTAAATAAAAATTAATTAATTAATTAATTAATAATTTAAAAAAAAAGAAAAACCTTCCTGGCTTTCCCCAATACACTTACAATAAAACCCACAACCCTAATTGAAATAAGACTTATGTGGGCCTTACATGGTTGACCCCTGTTTACCTTTAACAAGCTTATTACATTATGTCACAATCCCTCTTGCTCACTATATAGTTGAGTTTTATCTACTTTGCCTTTTCTTAGCTTTTAGTAGAATCTAACAAGCTCTTTCCCACTTCAAAACTGTTGAATATGTATCGTTTGCATTCTCTTCCTTTTTCACACAGCTAACTTCCACTAATTTTTCCTCAAAGCACCTTCCCTGACTCCCAAGGTAAATTTGGTTCCCTGTTCTTTTCCTTTATAGCATTCACCACAATTTCTAATTACAGACTCATGTATCTGTTTTTGTATCATATATTTGTTCAGTATCTGTCTCTCTTACTATACTGTTAACTCCAAGAGAACTGAAACCTCTATTTTGTTCTCCATTGTATACTTCTAGTACCCAGCTGGCCTTCAATAATTATGAGCTGAATGAATAATTGGTTTAGCATAGGACAAGTGGTAACCACCACTAGACTGACCAATTACAGATGAGGGGAAGGGCAGCAAGCAGGCAGAATTACTGTTATCAAGTTATTAAAATGGTTGCTCCACAGTAACTTACTGAAGAAAGGAAAAAGAAAGTGGTTCCCAGAGAACCTGTGCTTCTGTTGAGCCAATAAACATGTTTATTTTAGTTAACCCTCTTCTTCCATTAAATTCTAATAGGATTATGATACCAACGAAATAAAATAACAAATACAATGGTAGCTATACAATGACTTGTATATATAGCAAGCATGCAATGTTATTTTTTATCTACTTAGGAAAACATGTTACCTATTATTTTTTAATATTATTAACCTCCAAATAATAAGTTAAATTAAAAATCTACAAAATATTCCAATGTGTATAACCAACATAGCTGTGTTTCATAACCCCTTTTCTCACAGCATCCTGATCTTTCCACCTAAGGGAATTACTTACCTGCTATTCTGTAGTAATTGTATCCACTCAAATATCTATTTAACTTACAGAATGAGTTCTAGGAACACAAAAATGAAGCAAAACAAAACAACCAACTAAGACAAAAAAAACCTGTCTCTATTCTCAATGGATTCATAAACACACTTTCTCACTCTGCCTCCAACCCCACCACACTCATCCTCTGGCTATGTCCAAAGTTCCACAGCAGCCAATGCAAGACTGCCAGATATAACAAATAAAAATGCAGGATATCCTACACAGTATGTGACAATCCTATTCTCAGGCCATATTCCATCACTTTACCTTCATAAACCCATTCCAAAACACTAGTTCCAATATTTTTCCTTATAAAAAAAATTTCTCTGAAGTTTCACTGGATATGATCTTTCTCCAAAGTATAAATAAAATCTACCTTGCCTTTATTTAACAGCTGTCAGTAAAAAACTCAAAAGAAGAGAACAAAGCAAATCATCTTAACTGTTTCTTGGTGGAACCAGGAGTTAAAAAATAAAGAATATAAATAAAAGCAGATAAAACAACCAACGTTACAAAAAACTCCTTTAAAAACCCTAAAAAGTCTTGCTTCCAAGAACAGGCATGTGAGAAAAAGATTAAGACTATAATCTTTTCAGAGGTAGATGCAGAGAGAAGAAATTCTCTAAGAGGAGGAAGTACAGAGGCAGTAATATTAGAAAGGAAAAATCAGTTCTCAGAAACAAGTGGTTACACTGAGCACTGAAATGCCTCTGAATTTTATTTCTAACTGAAAGGAACCTCAGAGATTATCTACTTCAACTTTTTCATTTTACAATCCAGAAAACCAAAGACCCTGAAAAGTAAAATGACTTATCAAACATCATATAGAAGACCCTAGCTCCTTCCAATTTCTCTCATTGTCTCACCTCTTGCCCCAAATAATGTAAGGCTCACTGAACTAAGATCCTCCTCTTCACATCCACTGGGTATTACAGAACAAGTTCCTAATAATGTTGTCATGTCTAACACAATAGAAATGTATTCTTAGAATTTCAAAGAAAATTCTGAATGCATTTTCTGAAAGAAAAAGTGTTGTACACAACTGTAGTTATTTTCAATATAATATTTATCCTAATTATTAGTAATATAATTCTCTAGTATTATAAACCTTATAATTTAGGTACATTATGGGTTAAATTTGGTGGGCTGCCTACGAATCTAACCACCAAGAATATTTTTTTTGAGGAAGTTCCCAACTCTAAACCATTTTACAAATTTTAAAATATAGATCTCACGTTAAATTAGGAAACAGCAATACACAAAGACTCAAAATTATAAACTGAATGTGATAAATTCAAAATTCAAGTTTCTTCACTTCATAAAAAGCTCTACCTCAGGGTCATTTATTTTTAAACTCGGTATTCAGGCACATTTGGCACAGGATATAATTTACATACATCTTTTTAATAATATTTCACTGGAAAACTGAAGTAAGCAGAAAATAACCAAAACATTTCTATACTTATCTAATTTAGGAAAAACAACAAAAAACCTTTAATATATATTTTCATGAAGTGACCTAGAAGAGGTAAGAAAATTAATCATTTTATGAATGAAAGGTTAACAATCCCTCACATTATTTTATACAGATATTTAGTACTCTTCCAAAAAAGGTGTGAGTAAAGGAATTCTACCTGAGCAGGTTAAAAAAAGTTCAAATAACCTCCAAAGCATTTTTCTCTTTTCTCCTGAAATAAAGCTATATTTCATGACTTAAAATTTATTGATAAATCTGTTTTTAAAAATTTCTATTCAAACCACTAAATCAATGGATATTCTTCACTCATTCATTTTATTTGTCTAATAACAACAAAAATGAGCCCCTACTATTTGCTAAACACTATGCTAACAACTTTAGATTTTTGATAAGATTCAGGATAGTTTCTGTCCTCAAAGAGCTTAGAAAAACCTTTAATTAACTGTATTTACCCAAGTGAAAATGACAGCTGAATTTTAAGTTGGTCATTTGAGAAAATATTAAAAATGTAATCAAATTCATTCTCAAAAAAAGAAACTACACAATAGTAATTTTAAAGACATTTGAATAAACTCAACACATATATGAAGCTTCCCCACAAAGTAACCAAAAATACAGCTTTGGTAAAAGTTCTAATAATATATTTTAATAGTAACTTTTGCTATGAAAATTAACTGAGTTAATAATATTCCAATAAGGAGATCAAAAGTTACTATTACTATCTCTGTGATAATGAAAACCAAACACTTGGAAATGGATACCTTAAACTATTCTGAAAATGAAAAAAAAATGTGTAATATAGCATTATACAACATTAATACACTGCATCTGAATATGGAATTATTTGCAAACCTCAACAAAACTCCATACCACACCTTACAAATGATCCCAACTAAGTATTTTGGATCACGTCATCTGCAAATTTTTCAATGAAAAAGGCCTTAATGTTTTTTGGGAAAAAAAAATTGTTTTTACAAACTTAATTCAAGATTCTACTTATTATCAAGTCATATAACTTTTTTCATGAATATGAACTATATCCATAGTTATATCTACATATAGGTATTAACTACAATACCTATTAAATTTGCAATTATTAAAAACTCTTTATGGACGAGAAACATTTTTCAATTTATAGCCATATATCTCCACGGCAAAATTCAATGTAAACCAGCCATTCTAACATGCCAGAGGATATCCTAACGACGTTTTTTTCCTTGTATTTTACCCTGAAATATTTTCATCATCCATCAGTTAAAATATCTAAAATTTTCTTTAAAAGCATTATGAAAACATCTTTATTGAATTTATGCATACTACTCAATGACATAAATGGGTATTGTCTCCATTTACATATAAGGAAACCAAGGCACAGAGATGTCCATTTTGTAAACTGCAAGGTCATTTCCTAACCAAGCACTGATTCTACACCATCAAGTTATAAGTGCGCCACTTCCAAACGCCGTAAAACAATTACTGTACCTTAAAACAACTGCCTCTGCAATGCCTATGTGCAATTCTGTTTTATCAAGAGGGTTATGGCAACAAGCTTAAAGGAGAAAAGCCAAAGGGGAGGTTCACAAAAAAAAAAAAAAAAAGGAAACAATTATTTTTGGCAGTGAATCATTTATTTTTAGGTAAGGAGAGGTAAACAGTTTTTAACACAATAATCAAGTAACCAACAGTTGTTTCTTCCGTTTTCAAAAATAAATTCCATCTTTCAGGTAGTTCATGCAAAACTGGAGCCTGCCCATCCTTGGAGAGAGAAGTTAGAAAAAAAATGAGAAAAAAATTCCACAACAAGTAATTAAATACATGGTACTGCAAAGAACTGAATGAAAAATAAAATTTAGAGAAATTAGCGAATGCTCATTATGGCAGTTGAAACCCCACCTTAAATGCTTCCTTTCATTCAACTGAAAGCTATGATTAGCAATAAAATATTACCAAAAAATAACAAAATACAAACCTTTTTTTATTCAAAACTTGAGAAATTTTCAATCAAGTACTTTATTCAAATATTCGCCATAAATAAAAATACTTTGCTAAGAGAAACTTAAAACATATGGGAAAAACTGTTCCCGAGAGTTCAAAGACAGACTGCATTTATAATTACGAGATAGCACTATCAACAATTAGATGAAAGTTACCTATCACACATATTACATTTAAGAATATTAGATTGGTTGAATAATCAATAAACCAATTACCGCACAAGAAACAAGACTTAACTAATACGTGAATCTTAACACCAAAGAAAAAATAAAATTTTAATCCAAAGCGCACCTTATACAGAAAGGGATAGGATTAGACTGAGTCATATTAAAGTATCTAGTCTAGCTAGAGATTAGTTAATTAATCGGCTGTAAGACAGGCTGTGAATGTTCAGGTCAGAGGTGCTTTCTTTTCATCATTATTCCAGTTCAGCACCCAAGTGCATGCAAGAGAAGGCGTCAGAGTACCGAAGCTAGGGGGCATGCTGTAGCAAGGGGAAAAGAAAAATGGGAAAGGTGCAATGGATGCTGCATAGTTGAATAATTATCTGGGTGGCACAATGGGCGAGTCCTGCCGACATCGGAGCTGAGTAAGCGGCTCCCTAACTCTGCTCGAGGCACTCCCCCATTACCACGCATCGGAGGCGACCTCCCCGCTTCGCCCCCTCTTCAGGGGAAGAAACGGATCCCCGCACTCGCTTTACCTTTATGTCTGTAATATAAAGACGCGCGGCGCAAACACGCAAACGCACTAGCCGGCTTCACGGAGCCTCCCGCACGTAGCGCAAGCGGGGGCTTCTCTACCACCCGGTGCTGCAGCCGCCCCCAGAGCGAGCAGGCAAGGGGGTGCCCGCCAAGGCAGGGGCGCTCAGGCGGTGGCACCCCAGGTGAGCCCTGCAGTCTCCCCACCTAGAGCAGCCTCGGGCGGTCCCTGCAACCGAGACCCAGGCGCGCCGGCCGGCTTGCCGTCTCCCTCGGCAGCCCAGCCCGGCTGGCGGGTGGGCGGCCGGAGCTCCGGAAACTCGCGAATGGGGGTGGGGACCGTCGCGGGGGAGACGCGCCCATCCCCGTCACCTTTGCGGGGCAAGAGCGCCACACACACCTCTCTCCTTTCTGGCCGGTGAGAAAGAGTTCCTCTCCCAGCACCCTCTCCCCACCATATACCAATTCCTCGGAGATTCGCGCTCACCGTGAAATCATGGGGGTCTTGCCTTACCCCGTCTTCATGCTTCGGTGGCGGCCGCCGGTCCCCCTCAGCTCCCGGGACTCCACCTAGAGCCTCCAGGAGCGACAGGCTCCGGTGTGAAATCCTCTCTGGGTAGCGGCCGAGGCACCGGACTACTGGGAACGCCGCCTGCGGCGCCCGCCGGTCGCCGGACCCACCGTGTGCTCGACGCGCGAGCGAACAACACCGAGAGCCGCCGCCGCCGCCCCCCACCCGCCCCCTCCCCGCGCGCGACGCTCCACAACTGGGCGCCGGGATCCGCGCCTGAAGGAGGGGGGACCGCTGACCCTCGCCACCTAATCTCCCATCCTTCCCAACAGGAGCTATTATCCACAATTTTCAAGGTTTTCCAACTTAAGATTCTCGCTTTCCTCTTCAGGTCTCAGTGCTCAGGTCCAGCCGTAGTGGAAAACTCAGCCTCCGCCCACTCACCCAATAGAGGGAATGAATACGGCTTTCCCCCCCATCTCCTGAGGCTGTTTGGTATTGCCCAATCCTCAATTTGGGGGAAGGGGACGGAGAGAACAGTGCTTGGCCGGGGAGTGAGGGAAGATGATAGCCAATTGAATGAACCATCCATTCAGGGGAGGGGTCAAAGAGAAGCCTGCCCACTTCGCCCCGCCCCTCACTCCAAACTACATTTCCCATTGTACCTCTCCAACTTCCCGCCGCGCTGCACGCCGGGAGTGTTCGACTTTGCGGCCTCAAGGTATTTCGGAACTCGTAGTCTTTAATCTAGCCACAGAGGTCCTGAAAGTTAAAAGGTATTATAATTCTGTTTCCCTAGATCAATGCTTTCATATTCTTGGTTCTGTTATACGTATTCAAGTGCTAATTAGTGTACAATTTAAAATTTCGTAAGTGAATTCTTACCAAGTAAGTAAATACTGTGTGTTATGGTCATCTGTCAGGACCTGGAAGCCGCTCCTTCCGCCCGGGCCTGGTCTCCGCAGAGGATCTGGTGCCGTCATGTCGGCTGCGATTGCAGCTCTGGCTGCGTCCTACGGTTCGGGTTCAGGGTCGGAATCGGACTCGGACAGTGAGGGTGGTCGGTGTTCCCTGCCAGCCGCCGACTCCCTCATGCACCTGACGAAGTCAGCTTCGACCAAGCCCTCTCTGGCAGTGGCGGTGGACTCCGCTCCAGAGGTGGCAGTTAAGGTAAGCATTTTGGTCACTGATGCAGTGCGGGACTTGTCTGCTTCTGCTCCAAAATCCGCCAATCTCTTGTTAGCCCCCGGGTTACCTCTTCCTCGGTGCGGAGACTTAAGTTGCTAACGCTCGGATCTCTTCTTCCTACATGCGTCTTCCTCGGGAGAAGCTGGGACTTGGAAGTTCAGGACAGCTCTCCGCTGCTCCCCGCTCTCGCCTCCCGCCAGCAAGAAAGTGGGAAGGGGAGTCGGGTTGTGAAATTTGAATTTATTGTGATTAGGATGTGACCTGGATAGCAGGTTTCAATCAGAACTTCCCAAAGTAGAGTATGTATCCTCACTTGGAGTGAGTAATGGCCCGGCTTTGTTCTGTTTCTGAAGTCAGAACTAGATTCTGATCCTCGCTCCACCACTTCTGTGAACTTACAACCTTCTCTGTTTCATCGCCTGTACAATGGAGATAATTTTAGAAGTACATATCTATATGAGAGGGTTATGTAAAACTTAAGTGAAATGATACAAATGTAGGTTATAGTACAGAGCCTAGTGTCTAATGAAAGTACAATAAATGTTAGTTTAACCCTTGTGATTATATATGTCAAAGAGTGACAAAAGGCCTTAGGCTTAAGAAACAGTGTGCTTGATCCCAGTTGAGGAAGGTGATAGAGGGAGACATTGGTTGTATGGTTTATATAACAAATATTTACTGAAGACACGTTATTTGCCAGGAACTATCCTAGGGGCTGAAGACACAGAGGTCCACAAGCCAGACGTCTTTGCATACATGCTAGTGGAAGAGGCAGCCAATAAAATGTGAGCAAATAAAGTGGTTACAGATTGAATTGAGTAGCATGAAGGAAAAAATAATAAGAATTCTGTGATAGGGAAGAAGATTGGATTATGACTTCCATAGATTGGTCAGGGAAGTCTTTTCTGAAAAAGTAGCTTTGAAGGAGGAAAAACCAGCCATGTGCAAGATAAGGCAAGAGTTTCCAAAGGAGACAGCAAGTTTGGAGATGACAAAGAGCTAGTGTGTTTGAAGATCTGAGGAAGGGTTGGTGTGTCTAAAGCCAGAGGAAAGCATCTCCCAATTGGTAGTGTACACCCAGTGGAGCCTAATGGGGTTGATCAGAAGTTCAGGATAGGGTGATGGGAGGCAGTGTGCAAAAATTACTTTGCACTGGGCGCCTGGGTGGCTCAGTGGGTTAAAGCCTCTGCCTTCAGCTCAGGTCATGATCCCAGGGACCTGGGATCGAGCCCTGCATCGGGCTCTCTGCTCAGTGGGGAGCCTGCTTCCTCCTCTCTGCCTGCCTCTCTGCCTACTTGTGATCTCTGTCTGTCTGATAAATAAATAAAAAAAAATCTTAAAAAAAAAATTACTTTGCACTTAAGATGTTTCCTATAGAATTGTCAAATCAGTATGTTGTATACCTGAAACTAATAGAACATTGTATGCGAATTATACTTCAATTTAAAAAAATCAGACCAGGGGTGCCTGGGTGGCTCAGTGGGTTAAAGCCTCTGCCTTCGGCTCAGGTCATGATCCCAGGGTCCTGGGATCGAGCCCCGCATCGGGCTCTCTGTTCAGCAGGGAGCCTGTTTCCCCCTCTCTCTGCCTGCCTCTCTGCCTACTTGTGATCTCTGTCTGTCAAATAAATAAACTCTTTAAAAAAAAAATCAGACCAAAAAAATGATGTCCCCAAGGCAAGCCTTCTGCAAGTTTTTATGAATTTTACTTTTTATTAATAGAATGGTATGAAAGAATGCTTAGGATCCTCCTATCTTTATGACAAAACAAACTCCCCAAACTTGTTTCACTCACTCCAGCAGCCTCCCAAGTTGTCATTCTTTGCACAGCTTAGCATTTTGGAGCTCTCACTTCATCTCATTTTCTCATCCAAGTGCAACCTAGCCTTAGCCTCTTAGGAAACTACTTACTCTCCCTAAGAAATCTTGAGAACTTGTCAAGTTCTGCCATCCGACTTGAATATTTGTATTGAGTGACACTATTAAATAGGTCTTGTTTCTTGAAACTTTCTCTCCCGTGGCTTCCGTAGGGCCATCCTCAGTCTTCCGAAACCCTGCTCTTCTGTGCTCCCATGTATGTTTCCTTTGACTGTGCCCTTAGTCCCCCTTTCACCCTTCATATTCTCTCATGCCTTCAACTTCAGTCTGTGCTTCTGATGCCTCACAGGTGAGCACTGCGAAGTGGTTCACACAGGCTCTGGAGTCTTGCAAGACTGCCGGGATTCAAATACTGCTCCAGCACTCACCCAAATGATCACCTTGGATGAGTTACCTTTTTTTTTTTTTTAAGATTTTAATTATTTATTTGAGAGAGAGAGACAGAGAGCACAGGTGGGGAGGAGAGGGAGGATCAGGCTCCCCGCTAAGTAGGGAGCCCAACGTGGTGTTCGATCCCAGAACCTTGAGACCATGACCTGAGCCAAAAGGCAGACACTTAACCAGCTAAGTCACCCAGGCACCCCTTGGATGAGTGACCTAAGTGTTCTGTGCCAAAGGTTTTCTGTTTTGTAAAGTGAGGATGACACTAGGACCCATCTCATGGATAGACTTGTTGTAAAGCACATTCAGCACTTACGTATAACACTGTCAGACACACTCTCTGTGCTATTTCCAACTCTGAACCCCTTACCAGCTCCAGAACTACTAAACAACTCTCTCTGGAGGGTTCCCAGGCACCTCCAATCCAATGTGCTAAAAAATGAGACTATTTTTTTCCTCTCAAGGTCAGCCTCACCTGTTTTTCCCGTTTTGGTTAATGATCCCACAACCCACTTAGTCCGAGCCAAAATAGAAGGGTTTTCCTTTTCCTTCTTCCTCAGCCCCTAGAGCTAGTCGTTCAGCTGGTTCTAATATTTCTGCTTCATTAATTTCTCTCAAATTAATTTTTCCTGTCTATTTTCACTGATACAGCCTTCCTTCATGTCTGCATTACTTCTCCTGGGAGTCATTCTTGTCTTTCTTTCTCTTTCAACCCCTGCTTCTGAGTAGTGGGTCCTGTCATCGTGACACAATGGTATTTATGAAATACTTTCTTTCAGATTTTTATTTCTCTGCAAGACTATTATAATAATCTTCTAACTGGTCTTTCTACTTTTTCCTTTCTTGTTTCCTCATTCCATATCCCATTCTTCCCTTCACAGTGCACCCAAAGTAATCTTTCTAAAGTCCAGTGTTGTATCACTTCCCTGCCCAAAGACACTGTGTTACTACTGGATAATTCCTAAGTTCCTTGTGTAACCTGAGGCCTGCCATTCTCCTGTACTGAGCTCTCTACAAAATAAACCCCCAAAGCCCTATTTTCTTTTTTTCCTCTCAAGATCTTTGGCCACACTGGTCTCTCTGCCTGGAAATCCCTTTCCTTGTTCCTCATGCTGCTTCCCCGCCCCCCCCCATCAAAAAAAAATTCTGCTGTCCCTCCATCTCAGTGCACATATTCCCTTCCTCCTCCATCTGTCCAGGCAGCCCTCCTTTGTACCTCAGTTGTAGTACTTGCTGCATTTCTGTGACTTGTTAACTTTTCCTTTACCCTGAACTCTTGGGAGATTCTGGGGACCAGAGATGGTTGTGTCTATTTTCATGTCTCCTATGCCTAGTATACAAGATTGAGGGAGATATATTTGGGGAAAGAATGAATAAAAGAGTAAGTGAAAAAGAAAAGTCTTGAAAAAGCATGGACATTGATTGGGCGGGGGTGAGGGAATGTCTCTGGAACTCACTTTGTTCAAACACCTCGAGTTTTAAGTAAGATAATCCAGAAAGAGAGGTTGTATAAGGTACCAAAGGTCCATTAGAAGCAGAGCACAGAGCCCGCCTGCCCCAGCTGATGAGGGTTCTATGATGAGAGAGTCAGGGACATCAGTTATCACTAGTCTGTGAACCAACACATACTTGTAGGCAAAACAAATAAACAAATAAAACCTCAAAACCTTACACATAGTAAATGTGAGGATAGAGAAATGACCAAGGGAGGAGATGTGAAGCATGCAAATATGTTCGTCCATATTTGACTAATTGTATTATGACAAATAGCAAGCATTTTGACAAGAGTGTAAACTTAAGCAGTGTTTTTAATCCATTTCCCTGAACACTATGAGATTGAACATCTTTTCATATATGTTATTGGTGATTTGACTTTTTTTTCTTTTTGAAGTTGACTGTTGGGTCGTCTTCCTTCTGATGTATAGGAAATCTTTGTATAGTCTAGATAATATCCTGTGTCAGTTACATGTGCTGCAGATATCTTTTCCAGTTTGTGGCTTGTCTTCTCGCTCTCTACTCTGTCATGATAAACAGTTGTTTACTTGTCTAGTCTTAGCAGATTAGTCTTTTATGAATTGTGGCTCCTGTTTCTTGTTTGAGAGCCTTTCTTATCCCAAAGTTATAAGAATATTCTCCCATTTCGTTTTCTGAAAGCACGAAGTTTTGCTTTTTACATTTAAGTCGTAAATCTACATGAAATTAATTTTTGTGTATGGTGTGAACATTTTTAATACTATGGCTTGATCTTTTGGTAGGATTTTCCCCTCACCCCTTATTGTTGTTGTTAGTCAAGAATGTTGTGGCTATTCTTGTCCCCTGTAATTCTATATATAGTTTAGAATTGACTTGTAGAGTTTTACTAACATCCAGGTGGGATTTCGTTTGATTATAGTGAACCACAGATCAAGTCAGAGACAATATCATATCTATTCATTTCTTTAGGTTTTCTTTAGATTTTTAATTTCTTCCAAAGTATATAATTTTCTCCATCAATATCTTGCAGTTTTGCTGCAGGTATTTCTAGGTGTGTCTTATTTTTATGATAATATATTAGTAAATAGCATTATTTTTTCTATTTATTTAATTTAACTGATCTCAAGCCGCCCTCTTAGCGCAGTAGGCAGCGTGTCAGTCTCATAATTTAACTGATCTCACTACTTACATAGTTATATCTGTTGCAAGTATGACAATATTTTTTTCTTTCTTTGACTCTATTTCTTTCTTTTTTTTTTCTTGCCATGCTTGCTAAGTTTTCCAGTAAGATCAAAAGTAAGACGGTGGAAAAAGAAAATATCCAGCAAATACTGAGCAAAAAAAAAAAAAAAAAAAAGTGGCATTGGTTGTATTAAGATACATATCAAGATCATAATGATACAGGTTCGATTCACAAAGAGGTATATGGCAGTTTTAAATTCATACACACCTAATAATGTAACCTGAAAATATTCAAGTAAAAATTGATAGAACTACAACAAAAAACCAACAAATCTACCATCACAGCAGAGATTTTACTATATCTTTCAATAATTGATAGAACAAGCAAAAACGAACAATAATGAAATGGTGAATTTGAACAACAAAATTAACAAACTAT
>ML107873.1:0-12856 GCA_003697995.1 Taxidea taxus jeffersonii | reverse complement strand
TTCATGTCCTCTTGTGAGGGCTAACTGGTGGCAAATGCTTGTAGTTTTAGTTTGTCTTTTTTTTTTTTTTAAGATTTATTATTTATTTGAGAGAGAGAGTGATTGAGCGAGGTGGGGCAGGGGGAGGGGTAGAGTGAAAGAATCCCAAGCAGACTCCCCACTGAGCACAGAGTCCCACATGAGGCTGGATCCCATGACCCCTGACCTGAACTGAAATCAAGATTTGGCCGCTCAGTTGACTGAGCCATCTACCCACATGCTTCATCAGTTTGTCTTTAAAATTTTTTATTTAACCCTCTTTTTTGATGGATCTTTTCACCATGTTTAGTTTACTTAGCAGGCAATTTTTTTCTCTCAGCATATTTAAAATATTTTTCTTTTTTCTTCAGACTGCTTTTAAGACCCTTACCCTCTGCCCCCTTTGCAGGGGGGGTGGGGGGGAGGGTGTGGTTTCAGTCTTTACGTTCATTATGGGATACCCGGATGGGGATTTCTTTTTGTTTGTCCTGCTCAGAATCTGTGGGGTTTCTTTAATTGGGAATTGATGGGTTTGGAGTGTTGCTCTTCAGTGTTTCTGGAAAGTTCTCGGTTCTTATCTCTTCTTGTATTATTTTAATCCTGTTCTCACTTCTTTTCTGCTAAAACTCCAATCAAACATACTTGTTTTCTCCAGTGTATGACAACAGTTATTTTCTGGTTAAAAATGTATTTTAATGCAACACTGTCAGATTTGGCACTTTGGAAATCATGCAATGAACCCTGTTGGGTTGCAAGAGTTGCTTGTTAATTGACTTTAAAGTTCAAAAAGTAAAAGCAGGCCTGATTCTCTCTCATTGTAGTCCATGAATGTTACTTTTCCCGAGTGCATTCCCTGCTTTAACATAGCCAACTTGAGTAAAATGAGAATTCTGCCTCTAAGCTCTTTATGGATGATCTTTCACTTTTTTCCTCTGCATTTAAGGGCCAAACCCAAAGGATATCTCTATGTGAATTTCTATTCTTTTATCTCATCCATGTAAATGTCCATCTTAGGAATTTTATTCATTTCTACTTTCTGGGGGGAAAAGCTATAAATTGATAAATAGCTCATAATGATTAATACTTGTTTTCTGCTTTATAGTTTATAGTGTTTTTCCGTCTATCATGTACATGAGTAAAAAATTTGAAAAGGACTCAAAAGTAAATATTATTTCATTATTCTCAAATTACTTTGAATCAACAGAAGATAACCTGTTCAAACTTATTTGACCCATAGAGTACCCTTCACTCACTGCACTTTAATTTTTATGGATAATTAAAACTGAATAGAAGTCCTCTGTAATTCTGTGGTAATTTCAATTGCATGCTTAATTATTATTAAACTCCTCTTGGGTATTAAAACAAGCTTGTGATATTGTCCAAGTTTTTCTAATTAAATGTATAATTAATTAAAAACTTCATTTTCTGGAGGGTTGTTCAATTTGTGCTACAATTTTAGCAGGAACCAGAGCCTGGCACCTATTTATATTTTTTATTAGTTGCCACTGATGTGTATATAAGAGTAATTCTTTTTAAATTGTACTTTGCTCTTAAAATTTGGTATCTCATGGTATCTCTGTTCAAAATAATTCAAATTTAAAATACTCCTAATCAGAAAGATCTGATAAACTACATTTTAAAGTGGTTCTAGCAACCATATTCTGTGAAATCCACTGGGGAGGTCTGAATGTGGCTAAGCCTTGTTATTTTAAGCAGTTTACACTAGAATTGAATATTGAGAAATGCATTTAATTTAGTTTTTAGGCAGTTGAAGCCATTTGTATATGACATTTTAATTTTATGATCCTGGGATTTTTCTACTCAACATTCAGCAGATACTGTCTCTAATCGATGAAGATTCTAGTGTGCATTCTAGGGTGGTAAACAGTTCACCCTTGAACAACCAGAGGTTAGGGACAGCAACCCTCACCCTCCCTCCCCACTTCCCCTTGCAGTTGAAAATCCGAGTATCACTTTTGACTACTCAAAAACTTTACTGATCGCCTACTGGTAACAGAAGCCTTACTGATAACATGAATAGTCAATTAAAACACACTTTGTCATGGGTATTATATACTATATTCTTACAATAAAGGAAACTAGAGAAAAAATGTTATTAAGAAAACCGTAGGAGAAAATACATTTATAGTACTGTACCGTATTTATTGAAAAAAATCTGCCTACAAATTCAAACCCGTGTTGTTCAGAGGTTAACTGTATATGTATCATATTTTAGATGGCCTCGCATCTGAATCCCCTTCCTAAGAGTCTAAAGGTGAGGAACAGCTCTTGCTGCCCCCAGCCTTCAGTGGTGAAAGCCCAGATTCTTGTTCTTCCAGCTCCCTTTCAGCTAAGGCTCAGTACAGTAACTTAGGCTGAGCAGACAAAGGCACGCACCTAAATTCTAATCTAAAAGCAACCCACAAAGAAGCAAGGAAAGAGAATAAGTTTCATTGGCAGTGATGGCCAACATCTAGTTTCTCAACTAAGCCAGTAGTCTCAACAGCATCCAGTGACAGCCACAGTGGTTTAGTAATGATGTTCAGGAACGGTGAACTCTTGTCCTCAGCAGACTGGTTCTGTGACATGCTTCATTTTAATTGGGATTCCATCTGTATACTCACCCTGTTTCCCCAAACTGAGTCTCTACCCTTCTTGGCAGTTCCAAGAGAAAAGATGAGATACTCAAAAGGATTCAGTGCTGTTTAATTAGTCTGTAAGTTTTTCCCCTGTTTGCAGCGAAGAACCCTGACTGAGAGTCTGCCAGTGATTTTTGGTTTATTGCTAATTGGGTATCTTTAACATCATTTCTTGTGGTTATTTGAAATTTTTTCCCCTTCTCATTTATTCTGTTAGCATCTTGGGGTCAGTGGCTTAATGTTGCTAGTGCTTATTTCATAGAAGTGCTGTAGGAATTATATGAGATAATGTGAGACAACAGTAAGGTCGTTAAGCCCTTTTTTTTCATAGCTCGTACCCTCTTCTAGCAAACTATATAATTCACTTAGTATATTGTTTATTGTATGTCTCCCCCACTAGAATATAAGCTCCACAAGGACGGGGAGCGATATCTGTTTCTATGGGCCTAGAACAATGCCTGACACACACTAGGCACCCAGTCAATATTTGTTAAATGTATAAATGAATTTGAAGTTACCACACTTGCTTTGTGAAGAGGCCTGTGCCCCCAACTATACAAGGAAAATAACATCAGTTGTGAGTTCTAACATGTCCTACCAACTCCGAACATCTATCCTTGTCTTTGTCCTCTGTTTCATCTCAGAGAGGACTTGCCTCTTCTCAGAGGATAACCTTCCAACTGTGCTGGCTTTTTTCCTGGGTTTCTCCCTACTTTCTCTTATCCTGTAGCTTAAAATTGACTAAATCTTGGCTTAGTCTTTCCTTAAGGAGGGAAAAAACAAACTTAATTTTACCTCCAAAATTCTTCAATCTGGCACCCCATCTCTTCTTTTCTTTATTGCCAAATGTCTTGAGAGAGTAAAAATGATTACTGTCTTGTTTTTCTAAATCCTTAGTTATATCTCTGTCTCTTAAACGACTGCTTTTCCATACTCTACCCCACTACCAGAATCACTCTGGCAAAAGTTTCATGTGACGTAATTGCCAAATTCAGTGATCTTTAGTCAACCTTCATCCTCTTTCTCAATGGATTTGACTCTTTCTTTTTTCAATTTAACAAATACTTACTGAACAGACACTGATTACACTGCATTCTACTAGGCAGTGAGAATGTAAAATGTTACTAAAAACCATGTGCAACAAATGATATAATTTCACAGTTGCTATAAGGAATTATGTAAAAACATTCCTTAGGATTGTAGAAGAGCAGTTTTCTTGAGCCAAGAGAAGGGAAGGTAAAAGAGAAAATAAGAAGATAACATATTATCAGATAATAAAGGGAAATGCATAAGGAACAAAGACAGTAATATTGCCAATAGCGCAGCTAGGATGAAAGTGCTTGATATTTTTAAAAATCAGGGATTTATCTAATAAGGCAAAGGTGGGAGTGTATTACCAGATAAGGAGGTATTATAATGGATGAGACAACATATGATGAAGTCTGTACTAGGATAGTGGGGACAAGGATAAGGCCAGTAGAAGTAGGGTTGCTGGAGAAATATTTCAGAGATAGAATCAGTAAGACTCAGTGCCTTGTTTGTTAGTGAGTAAAGGTGGTGTCATGGAATGAGACATAGAAAGTGCTTGATGTCGTAGAACATCCATGTCATGTAGTTCATTAGGCAGTTAGATAATACGGATCCAGAGGCCAGGAGTGTGGTCAGGATTGCAGATAAAAATTTGAGGAGGAGGAACGCCTGGGTGGCTCAGTGGGTTAAAGCCTCTGCCTTCAGCTCCGGTCATGATCCCAGGGTCCTGGGATCGAGCCCCGCATCGGGCTTTATGCTCAGCGGGGAGCCTGCTCCCCCCGCCCCTCTCTCTGCCTGCCTCTCTGCCTACATGTGATCTGTCTGTCAAATAAATAAATAAAATCCTTAAAAAAATTTTTGAGGAGGAGATTGAAGTCCTAAGAAAGAGAAGATAAGGGATGCCTGGGTGGCTCAGTGGGTTGGGGCCTCTGCCTTCGGCTCGGGTCATGATCCCAGGGTCCTGATATCGAGCCCCGCATCAGGCTCTGCGGACAGCCTGCTTCCTCCTCTCTCTCTGCCTGCCTCTCTGCCTACTTGTGATCTCTGTCTGTCAAATAAATAAATAAAAATCTTTAAAAAAAAGAAAAAGAAAGAAAGAGAAGAGAAGGTAAAGATATGGACAGTTCTGAAACTAGGAAAGGATGGAAGTCTAAGGGAGTCATACCTGAGGAACCCTATCTTTGAGAAGTAGAGAAATTAAGTTGCCTGCTTTGGTTGAGGGTTGCTTTACAAGTGGTAAAATTTTGGAACACTCCCTGTGTGCCTCTAGTACTATTTTTTGTTGTTGTTTTCTAGTCTTTGGTCACTAGTCGTTCTGAGTCTACCAGGTCTTCACTGGTCAGTGACATTGCTTCTTCTCCACCATCATTATCAACTTCATGATATCTCACCTTTTAAAAAAATTATTCGATATTGCTTTGGATTGTGTTTTCTATTATGTTGACAGATGTATGTTACATTAGCAAAAGGCCAACAAAATAAAGAAGGTGATATGATAGGGTTGATTCTAGGGGTCGAGGATACTTGTGTGCGTATGAAATCCAATCTTTAGTAAGGGATGGTAGACAATAAATACATATGGCAGATGATGATAAAGTATAATGGACAAAAACAAAGCAAGGTAAGAGGAAAGTAGAAAAATTGAGCAGAGACCCAATAAGAGAGAGAAAACAATCATGTGCCTATCTAGGGAAAGAACATTCCAGGAAAAGGAAATAGTATATGCAGAGACCCTGAGGCAGGATTGACCTTTGGTGAATTCTAGGAATAGCAAATGAGCCAGTGAAGCTGGAGTTGATGAGCACTGGCACAGGACTTGATGAAGATGGAAGTTTGTGGGGGCAAGTTTCGCAGGGGGCAATCATTCTGAAATCTCAGAAGAGGAGGCTAATTCTCAACTTGTTAGATTCAAACATCTTCATTTTGTAATAGCAGTTCTGTAATTCTTCTTTACTTAAATGTAATTCAGAGATGATATGTAACTTCCTTAAAAATTTCAAAATATAACTCGGCTGCCCTAATTAAAGGAAAGGTATATGAGTAGCCTGTTTAATATGTGAATTAAACATGTATGAATAACATGTTTTTAATATGTAAATACTCAGGCAGGACAATACAGGAAGATAAAAATCCCCTATAGCACTACCCGGGGAACCATACTTACTCTCTGAGAACAACTGGTAATGAGCCTTTGGCCTTCATTAGGCTTTTATTCTGAGTGGAAAAGCTACTCGAGGGTTTAGAACAGGAGTAACATAATATAATGTTTTTATTAATTATTTTTATTAACATTAGTGTATTATTTGCCCCAGGGGTACAGGTCTGTAAATCATCGGGCTTACGCATTTCACAGCACTCACCATATCACATATCCTCCCCAATGTCCATAACCCAAACACAGTATAATATTATTATTAAAATCACACAGCTTCCTGCATAAAGTGAGGTTTTGGGTAGACAAGGGTAAAAGCAGGGAGCCTCGTAATCAGGTGTGAGATGGTAAGTTAGACTGTGAGAAGACCATGAAAGAAGACCTGAGAAGTGGTTGAACTTTGGATTTATATAGAAGGTAGAGGATTTGCTGATGGATTGGAGATACAACATGAAAGAGAGGAAGCGAGGATAACTCTAGGAGTTTCTGCCTAAGCAAGTATAAGGCTGGAAGAAATCAACGGGGAAAAGGGGAACAGAAGTGAGATATATCAAATTTGAGATGTCTGTTAGGCATCCTGGGAGAAAAGATGTTGAGCTAAAAGTTAGATACACAATTCTTTAGAAATCAGAGCAGAGGGCCAGGCTAGAGATACCAATTTGGGATTTATTATATTTGTAGCAGGTGGTGTGGTTACACGATATAGAGATCACCAATGATTCTGTAGTGGACATGAGATTTTTATGTTCATTAAACTGGGGAGTGAATTTCAGAAGTTTGAAGCATTGGCATAGAGTGTAAGATTTAGATTTAGAATATTAGGGCCCTGACACTTCTATAGCCCAGAACCCATGCCTCTGGGTATAGGTCTAATAAGGTTTTTTGAATAAAGAAGTAGTTGTCCCGAATTTGGAACCAGATGTTAGGTCTTTTGAGTTCATAAAAAAGAGGACTTGGGCTCTCTTAATTTAAAGCTTTGAGTAGCTTATTAGCCTACTTAGAAATTTTTAATTTGTTCAGGTGGGATAAAATCGGCATTTTGGAAGGAAAAAAATGTTATGCATTCTAACCTTTATACCTACATACATTACTTTTATTAGTCTTTGAGTATTAGAATTATTAATCATATGGTGTTAGTACAATAATCATAAAATTGGTATTAAAATAGCTAGTGTGACCTTAATATAGTTTCCAGAATAAAATGATTACTTGTCAGATCTTTAATGTTCGTTTGGGGGACGCCTGGGTGGCTCAGTTGGTTAAGCGGCTGCCTTCGGCTCAGGTCATGATCCCAGCATCCTGGGATCGAGTCCCACATCAGGCTCCTTGCTCGGCAGGGAGCCTGCTTCTCCCTCTGCCTCTGCCTGCCTCTCTGTCTGCCTGTGCTCACTCTCTCTTTCTCCCTAACTAATAAATAAATAAAATCTTAAAAAAAAAAATTTAATGTTCGTTTGGTTTCCTTTTAGGAAGATTTGGAGACTGGAGTTCACCTTGACCCTGCTGTCAAAGAAGTTCAGTATAATCCTACCTATGAGACCATGTTTGCTCCTGAGGTAAGAAGACATTCTATTCAAGATTCTGCCTTTTGCTAAAGTGTTTGAATTATACATAAGTAGATAAACAGTTGGTGAATTTTTCAGAGTTTTCTCAAGAGAGTATGCTATTTAAACTTTCAAAAAATATATCCTATTATATGCCAATTATATCTCAATTTTTAAATAAAAGGAAAAGAAAAATGTGCTTTTATTTTATTTTTTTAAAAGATTTTATTTATTTATTTGACAGAGAGAGAGAGAGATCACAGGTAGGCAGAGAGGCAGGCAGAGGGAGAGGGGGAAGCAGGCTCACCGCTGAGCAGAGAGCCGGATGCGGGGCTCTATCCCAGGACCCTGAGATGATGACCCGAGCCGAAGGCAGAGGCTTAACCCACTGAGCCACCCAGGCGCCCCAAGAAAATGTACTTTTAGAAATCCACTACTGTTCATCTGCCAGCATACAACATCTGACAGAATGGAACAATGCCTTTTGAAAAAAGAAATTTTTAAATATCTGATTCTTAGATGAGAATGTAGTTAACATCTTCCTCAGTTTTGTTAACGGAGTATTACAAATTAGCCATAAGGGAAAAAGAGTTTATTATTAGCGTCATCAGTGCATAGTATACTATGAAACATCTGGTTACAAATGCTCCTGTGCTAAGTGCTGGGAAGAAATGCCATGCTAACGTGTTCACTGCTCAGTAGTGGTCACAGCGTGTATTGCCTGCTCTGGGTAAGACATCTTACGATGGTGATGATGAAGATGGTGGTGATGATGGTGGTGGTGATGGTGGTGATGATGAAGATGGTGGTGATGGTGAAGATGATGATGATGGTGATAAATGGTGATGGAAGCAGAAAGAAGATGAGGAAGGAAGAAAGGCCAAAAACAGTGAAAATTGTCCATTTAGGAAAGTCTTGGTTTAAAAAAATAAATTTCTAGCTATTTCATTTTTAAAAAGGGAAAGAATGCCTGATTGAGAAATAGAGATGCCAAAAAATGGTCATTATAAAACAAAATAAGCCTTCAGTAGCAGGATCTTTAAGAAATACTTTAAAAATGGGGTATGGGGTCATATTTTATTGTAACTGGATAGAGAAAGAGGTACTTTTTAATTTTTTTTTTAAGATTTTATTTATTTATTTGACAGACAGAGATCATAAGCAGGCAGAGAGGCAGGCAGAGAGAGAGGAAGAAGCAGGCTGTCCGCAGAGCAGAGAGCCCGATGCGGGGCTCGATCCCACGACCCTGGGATCACGACCTGAGCGGAAGGCAGTGGCCTTAACCCACTGAGCCACCCAGGCGCCCCTAATTTTTTGTTTTTTAGCATGTAGTCACTTGTACTTTTTTTTTTTTTTTTTTTTGGATAAAGCAGAGTCATAAAGCTGTTCTGTATAATTTGCCCGCTCGGGTTTCTGTAGTCACTTAAAATATGGCAATTGAAATATGTAGCACAGCCGACAATGTCAGTGGTAGACAGGGCTCCAGCAGTTCCCAGGATGTCCAGTAAATAGCGATCTCTTTCTCGTACTGCAGCACATTTGAAATCTTATTTTATTTTTCTTAAATCCCTCTAGCCTGTTGAACCTGTAGACTGTTTCATATCCCTTGGTACCATTTTAGCTG
Organism: Taxidea taxus jeffersonii; assembly: GCA_003697995.1. Lineage (NCBI taxonomy): Eukaryota > Metazoa > Chordata > Mammalia > Carnivora > Mustelidae > Taxidea > Taxidea taxus. The sequence continues at coordinate 3,853 of ML107873.1, read as the reverse complement.
GCACAGTGAAGAAATGTTGTATATTACATATATGCTTCGTGATTTTTTTAAATGAAAAGTGCCTCCTCCATAAAATAGGGCCACTAAATGCAGAAAAAGAAAATTTGGAAGTAGTGTGGTGTGTGACATTCCTATATCTGTGCATTTTATATGAAGTCTCTTTCTCTTCCATTTTTAGACCTTTTGCATAACTAATATATTGCTTGTGACTAGAATTTTCGAAATTTATAAGATTAAGATTTTTTTGGTGATACTGGTGAGGCATTAGATCTACCATCCTCTTTGTAGATTACCAATCCTCTTAGTATTATGGTTTTTTTTCTCATGTTAGGGGCCCTCGCATTCAAAATATAAGTTAATTTATGTTAGAACGCTGATGCTTGTCATCAGTTTAAGAAAAGAGAGATGAGGTGGACAAATGAGAAAAAATTACTGTTTTTCCTGGTTGCTAAATGAACTTACTACCTTTGAATTTCATGACTAGGATCTGTATAATTTGGCAAAGTGTGGAAAGGTGTTAACAGGAACTTTGCTTGATGAAATTCACATTCCCATATCTTGAGAATCCATTGTTGGAAAAAGATACAGTCCTTCTCCTCAAGCTACTGTTTACCAGAGATGATACGTTCAGTGTCGTTTTTAAAAAAGATAGAAACCAGACTGTTTTGGATATGCCTGAAGTGGTATTCAAGTTAAGGGAGAGATTATATCTGATTGTGAAGATAAGAAAAAGTTGCATAGAGGAAGACCTACTTAAAATAAGGAATAAAGTCCAGGGTAAGAACATGAGATATGGGGTTAAATACACTGCTTATTAGTTCCGATGTAACCTTAGATTGCCTCAGTTTTCTTATAGTTAAAATGAGGACAATTTCTCCTTTACCGAGTTGTATGGATACATGAACTAACGTATGATATGGTTAGGAAACTCTCCGGCACAGAGTAAGCATTTAGTAAACAGCAACCCTTGTTGTTATTTATATTACTATTATTGGCATTGATGCTAGGAAGGCTTTTATAAGGAAAGATTCCGGGCAGAAGAGAAAAGCATTAGCTCAATCATAAAAGATCCAAAGAACAGGAATATTTTCTTCGTTGTCAGTAAGGGAGAACAAGGAGGTAAGAATCACATATAGCATTGTGCAGGTATCTGGGGGCCAAGGTAAGCAGTTTGGTCTTGATTTAATAGATGATAGGGGTGCCTGGGTGGCTCAGTGGGTTAAGCCTCTGCCTTCGGCTCGGGTCATCATCTCAGGGTCCTGGGATCGAGCCCTGCATCCAGCTCTCTGCTCAGCAGTAAGCCTGCTTCCCCCTCTCCCTTTGCCTGCCTCTCTGCCTACCTGTGATCTCTCTCTCTCTCTGTCAAATAAATAAATAAAATCTTTAAAAGAATAGATGATAAATAGATTTTTAAAGTTCTTATTAAAGAGTGGCAAATTCAGAGCTGAATTTGTAGGAAGGCTAATTTGATAAGGGTTTGCATGATGAAAAAGAAGAGGAACAGAAACTAATGAAATGAAACTATCGTTTATTACTGTATACCAGGTAGCATACTGAGGAATTTATATATTTGTGTACCTTATCTCTTTTAGTCTTCACAATAATCCTGTGCAATAAGTACTCTAAAACCTGTTTTATTGTGAGGAAACCAAGTCTCAGGTTACACTGAGCGAGTAACATATTTGAGAATATGAGTTCATGTCATTCCTAATGATTGCTCTGTGGCTGGAAGACCAGTTTGCAGACCGTTATGGGGTTTGCATGTCACACCCCTGTGCACATACTTTGACTTTGCTAGTTCAGTAAATTAACTGAATTGACTATTTCATTTTACAAAATATGTTTTTCCCTCCCAACCAAGGACTTTTCCTAAATGGTCTAACCTAGTATCCAGATAAGCTTTCTCAAATTACAGACGGAACTTGAAGAGATACCAGCCATTGTTTTAGTCCACTGCTTTTCTTCCTTTCACTCCATCCTTTTTGGATCTACTTAGAGAAATGTGTATTTGCCAGCTTTTGTAGACTCATCTAAAACCCATAAGCCTCAGGGAGATTTTCAGATTTAAAATAGTAGTACTTTTAAGAACATAAAAAATATCAAAATTAAAAGAAAAAAATCCTAGTTTCTTTTAAAAATCTGGCCAGAGGGCTGCTGTAAATACTAATATTAGAGTGAACTTTAGAAATCAAATAGTTCAGTTCTTTTATTTTGTAGATGAGGAAACTGAGGCCCAAGGTCATAAAATCCACACTAATAAAATATTTTTATATTAATAATATTTAAACTGTGCTTTTATGTCTTAAAAGATCAAGATGTTCTGCCAATAAAATTGAATGGTGGTGATCTTTTCCAAATTTGTGGAAAATGAGTTATTCAAAAGGCTCTTCTTACCTTAAAGTTTGTTTAGAAGTAAACATTGATGACTACAATAAATATTAATGAAAAACTTACCAGCAATCTAAGTATTATATGACTATTAGTTCAGTAACTTGGGGGGGTGTTCTGTATGTAAACTTATTATTATGATTTCATACAGTCAGTTTTTATCAGTGTAAGTTTTCTTAATTCCTCTAATGTTTTACTGCTAAGACATTGACCCTCAAGCATTCTACCTTCTGAAGACTTTTGAGAACCACTGCTTTACAATACACAGGTTTCTTAGATTTATATACGAGTGTCTTAACAAATTAAAAATGCTTTCCTCTGGGCCCTTGGGTGGTGGCTCAGTCGGTTGAGCCTTGGACTCTTGGTTTCAGCATGGGTTGTGTGATCTCAGGGCCGTGGGATCTGTGTGGGGCCCCACGCACCATGGGGGATCTGCTTGGGATTCTCTCCCTTTCCCCTTCTCCCCACACACGCATGCCCTCACTCTCTCTCAAATAAATAAATAAATCTTTTTTAAAAATGCTTTTCTCTGGGCGCTTAAGTCAGTTAAGCATCTGCCTTCAGCTCAGGTCATGGTCCTAGGGTGCTGGGATCAAGCCCCGCATTAGGCTCCCTGCTCCACAAGAAGCCTGCTTCTCCTTCTACTCCCCCTGCTTGTGTTCCCTCTCTCGCTGTCTCTCTCCCTCTATCAAATAAATAAAATGCTTTTCTCCTACTTTATAAATAAATCACTACTTCACTCAGGTGAAAGATGTAAGCATACTCAGGAACATCCTGAGATGTCGTGTTCTGAATTATGAATACTTAAGTATGTATATTTTATATGGGAGATTAAGATTATAATTGACTGTGGTGTACTTCGGTATGGTCTTAGCTAAAAACTGTTAAGTACTCATACCTAATGAACTTAACTATGTATTTTTAAAATTCCTTGAATGCAAATTTACTTTAAACTTTGTTAATTACCAGAAGTTAAAAAAATTTGGAAGTCAGTTTTGTGTGTGTTTTATAGGCTTTGTTTTTATTTTTTTTAAAGATTTTATTTTTATGTAAACTCTGCACCCAAAATGGGGCTCAGATTTACAGCCCTAAGATTGATTATGTGTCGCATGATTTACTGAGCCAGCTAGCCACTCCTTTGCTTTCTTTTGTTTTTTAATGGTTAACCCAGAATTAAAAGAAGTGCATATTCACAGAGACCAGGAACATCTGGGACACATAATTTTTAAGTAATTCGGAAGAGCTGAGTTCTGCTGAGTAACATTCTCTCCCTTTCTTTGCTGGCATTTATTTAATGTCGCTGAGATCAGTTCCAATAGCTGCTGGTAACCAGGCAGTTAAGGTGAGCCAAAAGTATGGAGATCCTCCTCCAACCCAGTTTCCTGTTAGAAGATCTTTTTGTTGTCTCAGCTTAAGTATCTGTAAAATGCAGCACATTTAAATTTTTAGACTGCTTTAGGAATAG
>RCUC01154803.1:0-43246 GCA_003697995.1 Taxidea taxus jeffersonii | reverse complement strand
TTTTTTTTTTAAAGATTTTATTTATTTATTTGTTAGAGAGAGAGAGAGATCGAGCACAGGCAGACAGAGCGGCAGGCAGAGGCAGAGAGAAGCAGGCTCCCCGCCAAGCAAGGAGCCCGATGTGGGACTTGATCCCAGGACGCTGGGATCATGACCTGAGCCGCTTAACCAACTGAGCCACCCAGGCGTCCCTATAATTGGGTTTTAATGCATAAAATGGCTGAGTCATTTAAATGTTTAGAAAAGAAAATAGTCTTTCCTAGCGTTTATGAAGCGGGAAGCCTATTTCTTATAGTGATTAACTGCGAGTCATCATTTCAAACACAAGCATCCACTCGCATGTGCTCCGGATAAGGGGTGCTGAAGGCACACAAAGGTTTACCAAACTAGTGTCTCGGGATGACAGCTACAGCACCTGTTCGTCTGTGAAACGGAGGCGGGAAGTAACCAACCATGAGCCATGTCGAGTTGGCTGTCTACCAGCCCCACCCTACTCAATGAAGAACGATGTTTAAAAAGCATATCTTCCATGTCTGTCTGCATAGGCTCCAGACTGAAGACGGAGATTGTACTAGGACTAGGAGGTCAGCAGCCTGCCAAATTTGTCACCGTGGCCTGGAGGCCTATTCCTGGTAACTTGATCCATCTGGCTGCTCCTTACCAAAGCCTCTCTCTACCGTCAGGTTTGGGCCCCACACCATGAAAATCTAATAGTGACGGTGGGCCCTCTTCCCCACTTCGTGACCAAGTATGCAGACAAAGCATGCAAAGCTACCCCTACCGGTCAGTTCTGAAAGCTCTGAGCCAAGAGACAAGTCTTTCTTGTACATTCCTCCTGCCCTTGAAGGCGAGGTTTGGATTTAGAAAACCTTGCCCTAAGCCTCAGAAGAACAGTGTGTGGGAACGAGTTCTACCACTAAGCGGTGAATACTGCTTAGATGTTCTCCTGGTGAGAAGAACACAGAAAAACTTGGTAACAGTACCCACATTGACTTGTTGTAAGTGTCCAATAGGATGATGCAGGCAAAGACACAGTGTAAGGAGCTTTGCAAAGGCAGTGTGTTATCATAAGGGAAACGAGGCCTCTGAATTTGCTAGCAATGCTTCAGAGACTGAAAGGAGGAAAAGACAGCCTCAAAATCTGAAATGGTGCATTCCAAGTTATATTGAATGTGGCATAAATAAGCTAATAAAGAATGAGACAAACCAGTTTGGTTCGTATTGATGCGGGAAGGATGGACGGTCAATAGAGCTTAGCAGCCATGGGTTCAATCCAGTCTCTGCCCCAAAATAGCGGCGTGACCTTGGTGAGGTCACCTATATTCTAGAAAGCTTTATAGGTAGAGGAAGACTGAAAGTGATACATCTCCTTGGCATCAGTATCCTAACAAGGACCCTCTGGAAACACAGTGGTACCGTACCCTCAGGCCAGTACTGAAAGGTACATAGTCAGGCAGATGAGTCTCCCATTACCAACTGGGTCCCAGATTCTAACAGAACCCATTAGTTCTTCTGCAGCAAGTCCTTCCCAACCAACGGAGCCAACCTCTTTTCTCAGCCAAAGGGTCAGTCAGTGTCAAGTCTGTAGCATAGAGCCAGGAGCATAAACTCCCACTCGAGTTTCTTATAATTCTCTTGCTAGCAAAACCAGGACGCGGCAAGAATTACCTAAATACCCTCGTGTGTTGAGATATAAAGGGAGAGCAGATAGAGTTACTTTGAATTTAAGCTGCATTTTAATGATAAAGTGTTCAAGTCACCATGATCTAACCAAATGTTGAAGGAAAAAACACACACATGCACAGAGACAGAGAGACGGTGTGCAATCAGTAAGTCCAAGCACATGGGCTAAAGCACAGTCTCCTGCAACACATTTATCTGGATTTGTAAACAAATAACCCAGGGATCCATAGTATCAGGATCAAGTGCACGGTGCGGGTGACGCCTGCCAGCCGGCCTTCCGACCTTGAGCGGGAAGTCCCAGCCACAGGATCTGAACGTGCCAGCTATATGGAGTGCCATTTAGCATGTGGCTCAGCAGTCACGATAGGTGATAAGCAGAGGTTAGCATAATACTATCACATTACTCAAACGTCAGTAGATACCATGTGCAAATTGTTTTAGAAACATCTCTCGATTTAATTTTCATCCTTATACTATTAAGCTTTGGGGGTGAGTACTATTGATCCCATTTTACAGGCAAGGAAACTGAGTGTTTAAGGGATCTCAGGTTTCTGAATCCAAAGGTCTCGTTCTTAATTTTAGGCCATATTATATAAATTCCAATTTCAGGTTGAATCCCACAGTCTCTCTCTCTCTCTTTATTTTTTTAATTTTTAATTTTTTAAAAAAGATTTTATTTGGGAGAGAACACGAGAGAGAGAGCGAGGGAGGTAGAGAGAGAGAGAGAGAACACACGCAAGGATGAGCAGGGGAGAAGGGCAGAGGGAGAGGGAAAAGCAGGCTCCCCGCTGAGCAGGGAGGCCAACATAGGGCCTGATCCCAGGAGATCATGACCAGAGCAGAAGGCAGATACTTCAGTGACTGAGCCACCCAGGGGCCCCCTGGATTCCAGAATCTTCAGTAGAATGATCTAATATTACATCTGGTCCTTAGTTCAGAAAGGAACTTGGAATTATTTGTTTGCATTTTTACACAGTTTCATTCTAGAAGGGCTTAGAAAATTCTGCAATGATCCACTGCCCAAGTGGCCACTGGTCAGTGATCTTCAGTATCTACAACTGGGGCAGAATTTTCGTGAGAGCATTTTATGTTCTTCTCTGTTCCCAGGTATATCAGAAGGAGAATGACCCTCACTGACTGTCACAGACTTTGACATTGAAGTATTGATTGCTTCAAAAATGCAAGAAAAATACAGCTCAGATTTACAGATTATGATCATAAAAAACCTTGGAAGAATTATTTATACTGAACAATAACAGTGTAAAATTCTGCGTATAAAGGAATTATGGTGATTTTCATTTTCTTCTTTAGGTTGGTCTGTATTCTTAAGATATTTTACAATAGATATACACTACCTTGTTACTAGAAAAATTATGTTAAAAATAACATGGTCGTACACTGGTCTGATGATTTTATTAAAAATGAGTCTTTAAAATGTTCTCTCTTATTGGAATAAGACACTCACTTCATTCTGTGCTGGTTTTTTAAACTTATTAAAATGTGATCTGTAGTTACATCATACTTATTTTGATTTCTATCATCTGACCTAGATGCATGACCTAGAGTAATTTAACCTCCCCATGAATAACATTACTTCTTCCTTGCAGTGAGGTGAAGTTTCTTAAAATTCTCTAGCCCTCCATAGTTTTTCTTTCCTCTTGTTTAATATAGAATTTATTTCATATAAGCCATTTGACAATTAGCCTCTCTTAAATTGGCTTTTTGTGTATTACTCAGTTTTACCAACCGGCCAAATGAATAAATGATTAAAAGGTATACAGCTGGGACGCCTGGGTGGCTCAGTGGGTTAAGCTCTCCGGGCCTTCGGCTCGGGTCATGATCTTAGCATCTTGGGATCGAGCCCCACATCAGGCTCTCTGCTCAGGAGGGAGCCCGCTTCCCCCTCTCTCTCTGCCTGCCTCTCTGCCTATTTGTGATTTCTCTCTCTCTGTCAAATAAATAAAATCTTAAAAAAATATATTAAATAAAAGGTATACAGCTGTTGTCTACAGTGTCAGGTTGAATGTATGGAGAATGTGAAAAGTAAATGAGACCTGGTCACTCACAATCAAGTAGGGCCTAAAAGATTCATATAAATAACCATGAATACAAGTTAAATGCTAAGGGAAATTGGGGAAAGGGAAGGTTAATTCCAAATAGAATTGGAAGCCAGAATGACTCTACATTTAAGGTGGCACTGAAGGCGGCTCTGAAAGATGGACAGTGCTTCATGGGCTGAAAATCGGGGGCATGATCGAGAAAGCACTTTTTTGCATTCTCTTTATATCTCTAGCTCTTAGCATCATGCTTCCATAAGTCATTTCCACTGTTTCCTTGCTTTTATTCTCTGCTTAAATCTTATGTCTTTGGTGGCTAAAATGAACAATGATGGAACATCTCTCACACCCAAGAAACAACCATTTTCTGAATTCAGGGGCTATTTCCCAGAGGGAGGAGTGTTGGGCTGGAGTCTGAGACCTTTATAGCCTTCTTAGCTATGAAGGAAACAGATTCTTTTGATACATGACAAAGCCAACTCTTTTTTTTTTTTTTTAAGATTTTTATTTATTTATTTGACAGAGATCACAAGTAGGCAGAGAGGCCAGGCAGAGAGAGAGGAGGAAGCAGGCCTCCCGCTTAGCAGAGAGCCCGATGCGGGGCTCGATCCCAGGACCCTGAGATCATGACCTGAGCCGAAGGCAGAGGCTTTAACCCACTGAGCCACCCAAGCGCCCCGACAAAGCCAAATCTTTATCTATATTCTGCAAATTTGAGGATAGAAAGCAAGTTGTGTTTTTGTTTGGTTGATGTGCACTGAAAACTCTGAAAATACCTTAACATAAGGATGTTTTTACTTGTTTTCTGTTTGGTTGGGTTTTTCTGTAAAGTGCCTCCTTCCCCAAAGAAAGGTATGCAGCAGCAAATGGAAGCCACATTACCTATGTTCGTTCGTTCTTTCTTTCTTTCTTTTTTTTTTTTTTAAGATTTCACTTATTTGAGAGAAGAAGAGAGAGAAAGAAAGGGTGGCAGAGAAAGAAGCAAATTCCCCGCCGAGCAGGGAGCCAGACATAGGGCTGGATCCCAAGACCCCAGGATCATGACCTGAGCGGAAGGCAGGTGCTTAACTGACTGAGCCACCCAGTCGCCCCCCAACCCTGTATTTTCACATCTGCCAGGTGGGGATGCTTACAGTACCTACATCAGAGGACGACCACTCAAAGTATTTAGCAATAGTAAAAGCTTAATCAATGTATAAGATGAAGGAATGCATGCGCCCTCTCAGCAAAATTATCTAATTATTCTTGGGGGTGGAGAAGCTCGTGCACTCACACACACCACGCTCTTTACCATCTCAGAGGCTGCTTGTTGTCTCTACCCGTATTGGCGTTTGTATTCTCTACAAATAGAAAACCTAGGCACAGTTCGTCAACCCCCAAATGAAAAACTCGTCCTAAGAAAGTCATTTCACTTTTTTTTTCAGGTCTAATTGACAGGTGAAGCCAAAGGCTGCATTTTAGCGACCAATAACTTCACTGCGGCATCGTCAGTGACGCAGCCACCAGTACGGAAAGAACGCGGTGCTCTCGTCACTGGCACCTCGTTCACCCTTACTCTTTCCTTAACCCGTCGTCTTCGTGTGCATTGTTTTCATAACGGCTGACGGTGGTACACTGTTGACATCTGGCAACTCCCTGGTACCCCACGGTTAGGGATATGAACGCAGCATTCAGGATCATCCTATTTAATATGTAATATGCACACAGAAAAGAGCCTCAAGTCCTTGTTAGAGAGAGGAAAAACAACGGGAAATAGCTATATGCCGAAGAAAAAGCTGTCTCAGGAAACATGAATCACACTGATAGAACGAGCATGGAATTCACTGTCCAGTCAATGGCCCGTCTGCCATGAACCTGGGAGCTGTATCCTTTCTCTAATACTATAACCGTTACTTGAAGAACCCCCGAGTTGCTGCCACACTGGAGCATGGCAGTGAGCACATATCCAGATGCAAGGAGAAGCCTCCGAGGACAGGAGTGATCGGGCTGGGCTTCACCATCGTCACCGTCACCGTCACCATCATAAGAGGGCCATTCCCGGACCACCAAGCAAACCCGGGGCTAAATTCTTTCAGAAACGTTTTTCACTTAATCCCCTACAGCTACACTATTCCCATTTCACTGATGAGGAAAACGAGGCAGAACAAGTTGAGCGGCACGTTTAAGCTCCTGGCTAGTAAGGGAGGAAGCCATGATTTGAACACAGACCTGCCTCACTCCAAAAAGCCTTCCTGTTAACCACCCTGATTCACCGCCTTCTCACCTTCTAGAGGATTTACGGGACGAAGCAGTGACTAAAACAGCAAGAAACTCAATAATACAAAAACTGTGGTCTCACTCAAGGCCTGCAGAAAGGCCACGTTTTGAAATGAAAGCATCCATGAGCCGAGAGAAAACACACACACATCTACTGGGGAATTTTATTAGCATTTTCTTCCCCGCTGAAACTTTTAATGCGGCTCTACAATGTATTCATTGCAAGGTGCCATTAGGGCTGGGCTCACTTCTAGTGTTACCAATTCATGAGCACATTAATAACATAGTTAATATGAAGTGGTTAGAGCCTCCACATCGGTGACAAATACGACTCAGCCAAATTTCCTGACCACTGAGGCCGCGGAGGAACAATTTGGTAGATTTCATCAACAGTTCTAATTATGTTCCTGTCAAGTCGAGAACGAAGTAATCCATAACTGGGGGGTGCTGGGAGACAGTGGCACAGAAGAGTAATTTATGCCCCAGACACAGGGTCCTTTTTGTAGTTAGTGTGCACAACGCTTGACTAACAAGTGGGTTCAAAAAGGAATGTATTAGGGAAAACACAGCCCTCTCTGTTGGAGAGGCTTGTCAGGTGTAAGCTTAGGAGGAGTTAGGAGGCGATGGCTTCCGGAAGTCCTGTTTATACAAGCATCTGGAGTTCAGGGCTCTCGGCAGGGTCAGAACTGCGGCTCTAAGATGTAGGATATCAGCTCCAAGCCTCTCTTGGACTTTTTTTTTTCCCCCCCAACTGCTCCATTTGAGCCGCGTCTCCAGAGAGGATCTGTGGGCAGACTTTGAAATGTGACAGGAGGGATGCTGAATGGAGTGAGCCAATGAGGAGTCAACTTAGGAAATAGATTTTTTAAAAATAACAGTTCAATCCTCAGATAGCAATATCATCAGAGATACAAAGATACTGTGAGAAGGAGGGGGGGGGAGGACCCTTTTATGAAGCTATAAATAATGTGCTAATGGAATGTGCAAAGGAATTGTTAGGAACGGTAAACTGAAATGTCACAACAGCCCTGCGCCCTCCCACCCCTACAACTGAACTATGGGACAGACAATTAGAAAAGAGTAGGGCCAGAGCAGGAAGTGGGGGAGGGAGGGCGCCATGCAGTTCTGAGTGATTTTCCACTGCCGTCTACATTGGGATGCAGCTCCTGTTCTCTCCAACAGGGTAATTTTATACATGGCATTCTTATTAGATATTTCAAACGGGGGAGGGGAAGGAGGAGGAAGAGTTATGTGTCTGCTGCCTTTTTTTTTTCTTCTTTTTTTAAGAGTTAAGGCTTGTAATGTTAGCAGCCGCTTGGTTGTTATTACCGATCAGTTGTTAATTAAAACAAAATGAAGCTTTTTAAACTTCAACACCGTATTGCAAATTATGCAAAAGACACAACTAATTGCATTATTAGCAAAAATTACATTTAAAAATAGCTCCACACAAAGAACTAAAATTATCTAATCTAAACTTGCTTTTACCAAATGAAGCCTGAGGAGACAGAGCTCTGGGGAAAACAAGGGTTTTTCAATTTTTCTGTCTCTCATTCAACAAAGAGAGAGACAGAGAGACAGAGACAAAGAGAGAATAAAGCGTTAAACTTTATTGTTAAATATTAATAGAAATAAGAAATATATTTTAAATTACCAAAGACAAACTATTAGATGACGATGTTAGGTCATTCTCACCCAACACAACAGGATATGCATTTGGACACAGTTAAATCTAAATCATCTACAAATAATTTTCCAGGCAATGGGTTGAAGGAAACCAGACTCATGATTATTAATAAGGCCTTTTTGGGTTTTTAAATGTAAGGATTGGTCAGAGATGGGATAGAAATAAGCCCCAAATGCTAAGAAAGATATTTGGCATTTGCTGGCCACTTAGGTGCCCCCCACAACACACATTTTAAAGTTCGAAGACTATCATCCACTATTCTTTTTTTTTTTTTTTAATTTCATTTATTTATTTATTTGACAGACAGGGATCACAAGTAGGCGGAGAGGCAGGCATAGAGGGGGAAGCAGGCTCCCCGCTGAACAAACAGCCTGACTTGGGGCTCGATCCCAGGACCCCGGGATCACGACCCGAGCCAAAGGCAGAGGCCTTAAATCACTGAGCCATCCAGGCACCCCTCATCCACTATTCTTTTTCCCCAAGTTGCTTCTTTCACGGAGACAGATAGCTGGGAGCTGCCAGTGTCTGCAAATGAATTTTCATGCTTTATTTTGCCATCCAGAGGCTTCAAGGTCCCAAAAAGGTCCATTTGGGCTCACTCATGCCCTGAAACAGGCAATATACTAGTGCAAAAGAAGAGGGTGCACTCATCTCTGCAAGCAAGCACTACCAAATGGCTCAGTCGGTATCACTGTGTATTTAGTATTTTTTGGATTAAATATTTTTCCTATCCTCCCCACCCCCATGTTCAAAGCCACCACCGACTCTCAGAAGTGGCATCTGTTTTAGTGAAAGTAAAACATTATATGGACGAAAGGACAAGTATGATACACTTTGGGGGGAATTCCTTCTTGCTCAACATGGACGGAAGCTCCCAAGCTGAACAGAAAGTTCCTTTTGACTATGAGTTTTGGCCAGTTTCCTCCTGTAGGTGGAGAATACAAGTATTATTCTCCTAAGCCACTAGAGAGAAAGAAGTTACTTACGGAAATGTCATCCCACTTCAAGATCGTACACATAAGCCTTTTAATAAACAGTCAGGGACTGGGGAGAATCTTGTATCTAACAGCTCTGGGAGTAAAAGCAGCGAGCTACTCCGGTAGAATGACAGAATTCACTAATGAGTGACCAGCTAATCCGACAGCAAGCCCCAACACCCGCAGTCTGGTGGAGGGCAAGGCTATTTCATTTCATTATATTCTTTTTTTCTTTCTAAAGATTTCATTTATTTGAGAGAGAGTGAGAAGGCACAAGCAGGGGGAGAGGCAGGCAGAGGGAGAATCAAGCTCCCCTCTGAGCAAGAAGCCAGATGTGGGGCTCAATCCAAGGACCCCAGGATCATAACCTGAGCTGAAGGCAGGTGCTTAACTGACTAAGCCACCCAGGCATCCCTATTACATTCTTTTTCAAAAGTCTACCACCAGGGGTGCCTAGGTGGCTCAATGGGTTAATCCTCTGCCTTCGTCCTGGGATGGAGCCCTACATCTGGCTCTCTGCTTAGTGGGGAGCCTGTCCCCCCCATGCCCCCTGCCTGCCTCTCTGCCTATTTGTGGTTTCTGTCAAATAAATAAATTTTAAAAAGTAAAATAGAATAAAAGTCCACCACCAGCTTCACTTCTTTTTTTAAGATTTTATTTATTTATTTGACAGAGAGAGACCATGAGAGAGAAGGAACACAAGCAGGGGGAGTGGGAGAGGGAGAAGCAGGCTCCGCGCTGAGCAGAGAGTCCAATGTGGGCCTCGATCCCAGGACGCTGAGATCATGACCTGAGCTGAAGGCAGATGCTTCTACACCCAGGCGCCCCAAGCTTCACTTTTTAATTTGATTTCATTTTTCTCTTGCAGGCTGTCCACCAAGATTTAAGACAATAACAGAACTGAACAGGTCAACTGGACGGCTGAAAGACAATGGCTGCACTAAGCTCACATTAATGGTAAAGGTGCCCTGTGTTCACAGCTCCCCACCACTTTGCTCTGAAGCTCATGAGCTCATCAGCCTGATGCTCACTCATCTCACGGAATGCTTGCAGATAGTAAGTGCTCAGAAAAATTGCCTGTGCATTGACCTTTGTCAGGGAAAACTGGATATTTTATCAAAAGAACAAAAAGGTGTACTTCAGATATTATTCTGATAAAAACATTATCTATCACAGTGTTTTGAAATCTACAATTTAGAGAGAACACCTCAGATGAGGAAACCCATTTGGTCACCCAAATCCAACGACAAGATGCAGAGCCTTTAGAATCCAGTTCCAAGTCTGTGGGTATCATCACCAGCCATGGCAACAATTTCCTAGGCTGTTTTGTGTTAAGAGTAATTGTAAGATGTCAGTTTGTAGATCTGCAGGCTTTATGGTATGACGATACTTTACTGCTTCTAGGTAGCTTGGCCACTCTTCAAAATCCAGACTCATCACTTCTGTGAAAATTTCGACATAAAAATTGGCCAATTAGTACCCTCGTTGGTGTTCTTTTTTTGCCCCTCTTTAAAGGAATAGTCAGTAGATAACTGCTTAAGGCTAAATTTAGGGGAGAGAAAGATCATCTGTCTAAATCAAGGTGGTTAATCCAATTACCAATTTCTCTCAGTATAGTTGCCCTCAGGCTACTGTATATCATTGTTCATCTAAAAAGTGTTCTTCAGAGACTTTGCTGGGGGAAACCTGCCAGCACTGTGCTACCCGTTCATAGCTCTATAGAACAAGCAGGTGTCATCATAGCATGAGTAACGCATATGTTGAGGCTGGCTTGGGGAGAGTCCCGAATGTCATGTTATGGCGTTATTTTCCATGCAGTAGGAGGAGTGGGGCCCTGAATGTCAAGGGTCTCTAGTTCCTCATTTTAGAACGAAGAAAGGAAACAGCAGTGTCCTAACAGCACCACAATGAGGATGGCATAAAATATTGTGCAGTTAATGGATTTTGCAAGCTCGTTGTAAAACGAGATGAGAAAGAATCAAGATCATGTGGGAGGTTTTTTTTCACCATGGAGGTGGGCATAAAGGGTGAGCCATTAACAAAATCAGATGGTCAGGAAGTGGTAACTTGGAAAAGAAGAAAGGAAACACTGAAAAATGGGCCCGTGGATCTTCAGGCAGCACACCCAAGTGGCTGTGACCAGCATTTTGAAGGGTTACTGGTGATGAGAAGACAGCTTGAGACTGGAATGTGCAAATGGGTGGTACACGCACAGATGTGGAACAAAGATAGTGCCAGATGCCAGCAGCTGGGAAGCAATGGAAACAAAATGTCATCTAAGAAATAAGGAGAAATTCAGGCTGGTACAGGATCATATAAACTGAGGAACAAGAAAGTGTTCAGTACAAGGAAGTGCCGGTAAGCATAGCGGGAACTCAAAAATACGGGAACTCAAAAAAGATCAATGGATCCCAGGGCTGGAAGGCCACTGGGGACTACAGAGGCAGGAACTAAAGGACAGTGTTGACATAGCACAGGACCACAAGTAGGCTGGGCCAATTTGGTGGAGACCAGGTCCATGAAACATTTTTATGAGAAAATTGATGGTGAAGGAAGTGAGAAAAGCAAGGCAGCTCTTTGAGCAGCTATCAGGGTGTGGGAAGTTTTTTTGTTTGCTTGTTTGTTTGTTTTTCCTACAGCAGAAAAGGGGTCATTGGAACTAGAGGAAGTCAGCATGTGTGGGACCAACCCATAAAGCTAAATGTCAGGGAACCTAGACAGGACTGGGATTACCTCTGGTAAGGAGGTGTGTTTCACCAGAGGTGGGAGAGAAGAGAAGATGCCAAAAACACTATTGAACTTGACAATGGAAAAGACTGGCAAGATGAAGAGCATGACAATGTCCAGTCCTTTAAAAGAATTACAAGGTAATCAATAATAGGAATCATGTGAACTAGAAAAACACAGCTCAAAAAAAAAAAAAAAGTGGCTGTAATATTTATATTACAACATTTAACAAGGGCACTTAACATAGTTTTTTGATGTTTTGCAAATGCAATAACTGCTTGATTTATTGAAGCTTCTACTTTTTAAATCCCATTGCTGTAGAATCATGTGGACTTAGCTCAACAGAGTCACACTGTCTCCAACAACAGAGTTAAAAAGACACACACAGACACAGACACACACACACACACACACACACGCTGAATTCAGTATTTGCTTCCCAAACAAATGCAATATTTTGGGTGCTCTGGGTCCTGCTTAGGCTAGTTGAGTAAAAAAGCCAATGACAATCTTTAACAAAACCCTGGAATGGAAAATAAAAGATAAATTTTTATCATTAGACGATTTTCAAATCTAATAAAAATAATGAAGGTAATCGGTAAGTTTTACAAAACACAATGCCCCACCTCAGACCTGTTAATAGCAAATCATCTTATAAACCCCAAACTTTCTTGTCCTCTAGTTTCCTTTATTGTGGTTGTGCCTTTAGGCTTCCCATGGCAAGAATCAGTTCTGTTAGTCTCCAATAACTCGAGGACAGAGAGAATAAAACAAAACAAGAAAATTCGGTTCCTCTCTCGCCCGTGAGTTAAGACCCATCTGCAGCAAGTCATTGAATTTAAGTGCACATCTCTTATTATTTTGTCTTATTTTTTCACTGTTTTTATTTCTACAATCATAGGCCTAGCAAGACCGTAATCTCCCAGTGGGAGCCTGGCATGAGCACAAGGGATGACCAGCTAGGCAGCAGAAAAACAGGCGATCTCTCTCGTTCCTCTCTGTTGTATAAAAGGGGCTTGGCATGAATGGGTCTTACAACAGCACCAACCATCTCTTATTTTTTTCTGTGCAATCATCAACATCAGCATCAAGTGGTGTGGCGGCTCCGTGACACATTGTGGCAGCAGAGCGAGCCCAGCATGCAAACGTTTTGGCTAATTTAAAATCCTTGTGCAGTGGAATCAAACATGACAAGACGATGGCAAAAAGAGAGGCTATTATCCCAAATGAGAGCGGGTGGACGGCTGAAATTGGTTTGAGTGGCAGAGACAAAAGAGGGGAAAAGAAGAGACATAACTGAGAATGATAATCCCAGATAAAACAGGCTGCTAGATATACAGGTATACCCATGCAAAGACACACTCTCTCTCTCTCTTTCTTTTTCTCTCTCAGGGAAAAAAAGGCAATTGCTTATAAGCTTTGGTACTGGGCAGATCAAACAGAAGAAGACATTAACAGGAAAGAATACCAAATAAACTACCATAGGATAAAGCATTGGCCCATTCACAGGTAAGAATATATTTAACTTTAAAAAAACGTAAAACTTTCCACCGACATCTCCAATTTTTAGAATACTAAAACTGCAATTTTGTGCTTGAAGGAATGTGTTGCTATCTGTCATTTCTAGGAAGAGAAGTGGGGAGTCATGGATTTCAGACTGGCAAATCCTGAGATAAGCCAATGAGTCTGTGCTCAGAGCCTAAAGGCTTCCTCAAGTCATCAAGAGAATTTGAGGGGACTGCTACAAGATGGTGGTGTAGGGACCCCCTGAATTTGCCTCTTCCTACAGATATACCAAATCTATAGCTACATACGGAATAAGTCCCATTTAAAAATATCTGGAAACTAGATGAACTATTTCCCCACAACAAAGATAAAAAGACCACATCTAGATGGCCAGGAAAGGCAGAGACATGGTCTTGACAAAAACCCCACCCTGGGTCCAGTGACACACAAAAGGAAGGGGTGTCACCAGTCTGGGGATTCTTTCAGATAAGTGAGGGGTTGGCATCCAAGAAAAGGCACCCCAACCTCTGGGATCTGCATCAGAGAGGAGTCTTCCAAACACCTGGCTTAGAAAACCAATAGGACTGATGTCCAAGGGACTGAAAATGCTACTGGCTGAGATTCCCCTTTTAAAGGGATCATGTGCAATCTTACTCAAACCAAGAACCAGCAAAACAAACAAACAAACAAACAAACAAACAAACAAAAACAGCAGTTTGAAAAGTGCCTAGATCATATATGATGGAAATTCATTTGTTGATCTGAAAGTACCTGCTGGAGGGCAAGGGAATGGTTGAAAGTCTCCCAGAGATGGAGGTGCTGGTGGATACCATTTTGCACACTCCATCTACCCAGCTAGCACAGGTGGAGGAGCTCAGAGGCAGCACCCTCCTAGGGCCTTGGTAAGACAGTGGGGGTGAGTAGTCATGGCACTGTCCAACTGCCTTGCCAAAGCCGGAGACTGTGGGTGGTTGCAGCACTCCCCTGATTCTTGGCTAGAGCAGGCAAGTGCCAGCAGTCATTCCCCACTCTCTGCCTGGGACTGGCACATGTAAGCAGTTGTTGCCTACTCCCACTCTCAGCCTAAAGCCAGCCCGCATGCACAGACAAGGCATTCTCCTGCTGCATTCCTGAAACCCACCAGTGCACACAGTTAAGACATTTTCCTGCTGCCCTTCCAAAGCCAATAAGTGTGCCCCACTCCCCTACCATCTCCTGCCCTGCTAAAGTCGGTGGGCTCATGCAGTCCACACAGAGGACACCCCTTGATCATCTGGGCCTGGTGGCCAAGAGGGCTTGCATTCCTGCACTCCAAGGGAATGTAACAATCAGAAAGACAGTTCTTGGCATGCCACCACCCCCCGGGCACTGCAGATAGCAGACTGAAACACGAACCCAGTCTTCCTGTGAAAAAGACCTATTTACTTAGCCTGGAGCTTTGGCCTGAAGGACAGGCTTCAGGTTCCCCACACATCTAGAGGCTAAGGAGACACTCCTAGTAAATGTAAGCAGGGAGACACCATCTTTGTGTACATCCTTGGCCTCACTACATCTTGACAAGAGCTTCAGAAAGGAACTTATTGCTCATCAGGAACCCTAACTGTCACAACTGTGGCAAAAGGGACACCTTCAGATCAGTCAGGAGGCCAGCAGGGATTAGGATTGAATCTCCACAGAATTGTGCATATTTGCATCTTTAAAAGGCACTACCCGAGGGTCTGGCTTCCAATCAGCCTAAAACTAGGTGTTAAGTAGGACTCTCTCACTTGGAACACTAATATGTCTTACAAATCCTTAGCAACAAGGACATATCAAGGATAAATCAAGTGGTTTAGGCAATCACAAGGGTTTGAGAGGCAGCCAAGCACTAGGACAGGGTTGAACAAGAAGCTTCATCACTAGCACAAGTCCTTTCCTTTAAGACTTAGAGAGGAAGCTACTTCCTCTAACACATAGGAAAAAATACAGATAATTAAGCAAAATGAGGAAACAGAGAAATATGTTCCAAATGAAAGAACAAGACTAAACCTCAGGAAAACTATCTTAATGATAGAGAGATAAGTAACCTATCTGATAAAGAATTCAAAGTAATGCTCATAAAGATGCTCACTGAACTGTGGAGGAGAATGGATGAACACACTGAGTACTTCAACAAAGGGATAGAAAACATAAGAAAGTATCAAACAGAAATCAGAGAGCCAAAATATACAGTAACTGAACTAAAAAATACACTAAAGAGGTTCAACAGCAGACTGGGTGGAGTAGAAGAACGAGTTAGTGAGCTGGAAGACAAAGCAACAGAACTCACCTAGACAAAGCAGAAAAAAAATTTTTTTTTAATTAAAAAAATAAAGACAACTTAAGAGACCTATAGAACATCACATGGAATAACATTTACATTATAGGGGTGCCAGAAGAAGAAAGAGAGAAAAAGGGCAGAAAACTAATTTGAAAGAATTAAACTGAAAACTTCCCTACCTTAAGAGAAAGAAACAGACTCCAGGATTTGAGGAATCCCAGAGAGTTCCAAGGAAGATGAACAAATAAGAGATCCACACCAATACATTATACATTATAATTATGTATATATGTATATATATGTATATACATATGTATAATACATTATACATATATATATATATACAATGTATAATACATTATATACATTATGTATATAATGTATTATATACATTATAATTAAAATATCAAAATTTAAAGATAGGAATCTTAAAAGCAGTAAGAGAAAAGCAAATTGTTACATACAAAGGAAGCCCCATAAAACTATGAGCAAATTTCTCAGCAAAAACTTTGCAAGCTAGTGGAATGACACTTTTCAAGTGTTGAAAGAAAAACTTCCAATGAAGAATGTTCTACTCAGAAAGTTATCATTCAGAATCAAAGTAAGATAAAGAGTTTTCCAGACAAGCAAAAGCTAAAAGAGCTCAGGGATGCCTGCTGGCTTAGTTGGTTAAGCTTCCAACTCTTGATCTCAGTTCAGTTCTTGATCTTAGGGTCATGAGTCCAAGTCCTGTGTTGGGTTCCATGCTGGGCATGGAGTCTAGTTAAAAACAAATTTTTTTTTTAAAGTTAAAGGACTAAACTTTAAACTTTAACTTTAAACTTTAAAGTTAAAGTTAAAGGACTTCATCACTACTAAACTTCATCACTACTAAACCTTATAGGACATGGTAAAGGGACTTCTTTAAGCTAAAAAATAATGGCACTAATTAATAATAAGAACATATACAAAAGCAAAAATCTCACTGGAAAGGGCTAATATTTGGCAAAATAGTGGATTAACCACTAATAAAGCTACTATGAAGATTTAAAGACAAAAATGATCAAATTAAAACTACAATAATAAGTAAAGGATACATAAAATTAAAATATGTAAAATGAGACATCAAAAACATAAAGCATTTTAGGGGGTAAAAATGTAGTTTTGGAATGTGTTCAAATTTAAGTTGTCAACAACTTAAAATAGTTTGTTATATATGTGAATCTCATGGTAACCACAAAGCAAAAACTTAGAGTAAATACACAAAAGAAAATGAGAAAGGAATCTAAACATAAGTGTGAAGAAAGTCATCAAACCACAAAGGGAGAGAGAAAAAGAATAAGAAAGGAACAGAGATGAACTACAAAAACTGCCAGAAAACAATTAACAAAATGATAATAAGTACATACCTATGAACAATTACTTTAAATGTAAATGTAAATGTAAATGTAAATTACTTTAAATGTAAATGGCCCAAATCCTCCAGTCAGAAGACATAGTGCCTGAATAGGTTAAAAAAACAAGCTATATCTATATATTGCCCATAAGAAACTCACATCAGAAGTAGGAACATACACAGACTGAAAGTTAAGGAATGATATGAAACTCCAATCAGATAAAATAGACTCTAAAACAAAGACTGTAATGAAAGACAGACAGGGAGAGTATGTAATGATAAAGGGGTCAATCAGCAAGAAGACTTAAGATTTATAAGTATATATGCACCCAACATAGGAGCACTAAAATATATAAATCAAATGTTATTAATATGCCTAAAGGAAGAAATTGACAACAATATAATAATAATAACATACCACTTACCTGAATGGATTAATCATCAAGAAAGAAAATGTGGAAACCAGACCTTAAACAATACAATAGACCAGATGGATTTAATAAATATATACAAAACATTCTTTCCAAAAGCAACAGAATACACATTCTTCTCAAACACACATTGAACATTCTCCAAGACAGCTCACATGTTAGGCCACAGAAAAGTGTCCATAAATTTAAAAAGACTGAAATCATGGCAAACATCTTTTCTGACCATAATGGTATGAAACTAGAAATCAATTACAAGAAGAAAACTGGGAACACTACAAATACATGGAGTTTAAGCAGCATGTTTGAACAACTACTGGGTCACAGACAAAATCAAAGGAGAAATTAAAAAAAAAAACAACCTTGGAACAAATGAAAACAAAAATATGATATAACAGTGTGCCTGGGTAGCTCAATCAGTTAAGCATCTGCCTTCAGCTCAGATCATGATCTTGGGGTCCTGGGATTGAGCCCTGCATCAGGATCTCTGCTCAGCTGGGAGTCTGATTCTCCCTCTCCCTCTGCCTGTCCCCACTCCCCTCCCCTATCCTCCCCATGTTCTCTCTCTCTCAAAAAAATAAAATCTTTAAAAAATATATGATATACCAAAATCTATGGAATGCATCAAAAGTGGTTCTAAGAGGGGAGCTCATTGCAATATAGGCTTATTTAAAAAAAAAAAGAGAGAAATCTCAAAGAAACAATTTAACTTTATACCTAAAAGAACTAGAAAAAAGAACAAATAAAGCCCAAGTTAGTAGAAGAAAGGAAATAATAAAGATCAGAGTGGAAATAAATGAATTACAGACTAAAATAGAATAGAAATGATCAATGAAACTATGAGTTGGTTCTTTGAAAACATAAAAAAAAGGACAAACAGTTAGCTAGTCTCACTAAGAAAAAATAGGGGGCTCAAATAAATAAAATCAGAAATGAAAGAGGAAAAGTGATACCAAAGAAGTAAAAAGTATATAAAAGACTACTACGAATAGCTCTAAGCCACCAAATTGGATAACCTGGTTAAGTGTTTAAATTCCTAGAAATTTACAATCTTCCAAGACTGAATCATGAAGAAATAGAAAATCTGAATAGACTGATTACTAGTAAGGAGATCAAATCAATAACCAAAAACCTAACCACAAACAGAAAACTAGTACTACATAGCTTTACTGGTGAATTCTACCAAATACCAAAAAAAAAAAACAAACCTAAATTCCTATCCTTCTCAAATTCTTCCAAAAAATTAAAGAGAAGGGCATGCTTCCAAACTCATTTTATGAGGCCAGCACTACCTTGATATCAAAACCAGACAAAGACACCAAGAAAGAACAAAATTATAGGCCAATATCCCTGACAACAAGATGCAAGTATCCTAAACAACATATTAGCAAACCAAATTCAATGACAGAGAAATAGAATCATACACCATGATCAAATGGGCTTATTCTAGGGATGCCAGGATGGTTCAGTATTTGCAAATTAATCAATACCACATAACAAATTAAAATATAAAAACCATATGATCATCTCAATGGATGCAGTAAAAGCATTTGGAAAAGTGCAATATGCATTTATGATAAAAACTCTCAACAAGGTGGGATTGAGGAAACATACCCTGAGAAAATAAAGGCCATATACAACATAACATACTCATGCTCAATGGTGAAAAGCTAAAAGCTTTTCCTCTATGATCAGGAACAAGACAAGGGCATCCTCTCTCCCTGCTTTTATTCAATAAAATATCAGACATCCTAAACACAGCAATTAGGCAAGAAATTTTTTAAAAAGGCATACAAATTGGAAAGGAAGAAGTAAAAATATCACTATTCACAGAAAACAGGATACTATACACAAAATAAAGACTCTACCCCCAAAAAACAAAACCTGTTAGAATTAATAAATGAATTCAGTAACATTGCAGGATTCAGAATTAATAGGTAAAAGTCTTGCATTTCTATAAGCTAATAACAAACTTTCAGAAAGAGAAATTAAGATAATAATCCCATTTATAATTGCATCAAAAAGAATTAAATACCTAGGAATACATTTAACCAAGGAGGTGGAAGACCTGTACACTGAAGGCTATAGGACAGCGATGAAAGAAACTGAAGATAACAGAAATAAATGGAAAAATATTCCATGCTCATAGATTGGAAAAAATAATATTGTTAAAATGTCCATACTACCTGAGGCAATCTACGAATTCAATATCATTCTTATCAAATTACCAATGGCATTTTCCTAGAACTAGAATGGATTATTATTAAATTTATATGGAACCATAAAATATCCTTAATAGGTAAAACAATTTTGAGAAAGAGAAATGAGCCTAAAGGTATCACATTCCTGATCTCAAACTATATTACAAAGCTATAGCCATCAAAACGGTATGGTACTGGCATTAAAAATAGATACACAGATCAGTGGAATAGAGAGCCCAGAAATAAATCCACACATATATGGTTAATTAATTTATGACAAAGGAACCAAGAATATACAATGGGGAAAGAACAGTCTCTTCAAAAAATGGTAAAAATTGGAAAACTGGTGAAAAAGTGGTGAATATTGCCATATGCCAAAAAAAAAGAGAAATTAAACCACCATTCTACACCATTTATAAAAATTAACTAAAAATGGATTAAAAATTTGAAAGTAAGACTGAAACCATACAACTCCTAGAAGAAAACATAGGCAATAAACTTCTTGACATTGGTCTTAGCAATATTTTCCCAGAAGGCCAGGGAAACAAACAAAAACAAGAGAGTGGGACTACATCAAACTAAAAAGCTTCTTCCCAGCAAAGGAAACCATCAACAAAAAGAAAAGACAGCCTACTGGATAGGAGAAAATATTTACAAACCATATATCCAATAAGGGGCTAATATCCAAAACATATAAAGAATTCATACAACTCAATATATATATTTTTAAAAATCTGATTAAAAAATGGGGAGAGAATTTGAATAAATCTTTTTCCAAAGAAAACACATAGATGGTCATTAGGCACATGATAAGATGCTCAATATCACTAATTATAAGGGAAAGGCAAATCAAAACCATAATGAGATATTACTTTACTCTTGTCAGAATGGCTATGGTAAAAAAAGACAAGAAATAACAAGTGTTATTAACAATCAAGGATGTGAGGAAAAGGGAACCCTCATGCACTGTTGGTGGAAATGTAAACTGGTACAGCCACTCTATAAAACAGCAGGGAGGTTCCACAAAGAATTAAAACTAGAACGCTCATGGGATCCAGCAATTCCACTACTGGGTATCCATCTGAAGATAATGCAAACACTAATTTGGAAAGATATATCACCCCTATATTTATTATAGCATTATTTCCAACAGCTGAGATACAGAAGCAACCTGTGTCCATCAGTGGATGAATGTGTAAAGTCCGTGTGATACATATACATTGGAACACCACTTAGCCATAAAAAAGAATGAAGTCTTCCTATCGGCAACAACATGGATGGACCTGAAGGGCACTATGCTAAGTGAAAGAAGTCAGATGGAGATAGACAAATACCACATGATTTCATTTACGCATAGAATCTAAGAAACAAAACAAACAAGCAAACGAAATAAAACAAAATCCAGGCTCCTTAAAACAGAGAACAGACTGGTGATTGCCAGAGAGGAGGGGACTTATAGGGCAAGCAAAATGGGTAAAGGACATCAAGAGGCACAAACTTCCATTTATAAAATAAGTCAATCATGGGGATGTAATGTACAGCATCGGGAATGTATCCAGTAATGTTGTATTAAGTTTGTATGGTGACAGATGGTAATTAGACTTACTGTGCAGATCATTTCACAATGTATCCAAATAGTCTCTATGTTGTATACTTAAAACTAGGGAAACGTCGCATGTCAGTTAACACCCAGAGTGAGGGTGGGGGGAGAATCGGATATGGTCAGCTAGAGGAGATAAAGGATGCATTCTGAAAGGCAGCAGGGAGCTCAAAAGCAGGCTGATGGGGTCCAGAGCCACGAACCTTGACCATAGCTTCTAGCACGCCAGCTTCTAGCATACGGAAAAATGACCTGCAGGATCCGTCAAGGAGCTGTCCTTTGTAAGATTAACAATTTAAAAAGTGCTGAAATTAATTCTGTCTAATAGTGATGGGTGCAGACTTCTTATAAAGTAGGTTACAAGGTCAGCCAGCTTTCAGAAGCTTTACATTGAGGGCTTTTTTTCTTTGGAATAGAGTTAGGGCAACATACAGCTAAAAGCCCTAGTACAACCCAGATATGGGAGATGATCATTTCTTGAGTCTACGTCCTCAAAATCATCTCTTCATTTATGTAACTGGCACAAATGGAGACCAAAGCCACCCATGCTTCTAGCTCTTGTGTTCTACCTGTACCCACTGGATAAAACACTTTCTTCTGTTTTATGTCTCCCTCTTAGCTGAGCACCTGAATCCAAGTATTGAAAAGAAAGAATGAGATCCTTTCCCGTTTACTCATGTTACAGTATCCCAGGATCATCAAGTGAATGGGTTCTGATTCTGGTAATGGACGAAAGAAGCTTTGGTAAAGCATCAAAAATTGGCTTAATTTCTTTTTCAATCTACAAGTGTTGTCTTTAGTGTACGGGCATCATACCATTAACTGAGAATTTGCATACATAAGCTTTGTCATTTTTCTCTCTGGTTTTGATAATGACTTTGAAACCTTGACGCTCCCTTTTCTGATAATGCAGTGACTAGAGCCACGCATTGTTAAGACATTTGATGCATTTAGACTACTGTGACATTATTTAAAAAAGAGTGAGAATTACTGACAGGGATCATATTCATGACCTTGGCCTTAATTCATTGTGCTCTAACCAACTGCATTAACCATAAATGGCATTGCCTTAAGGTTGAAATAATTATTAAATAGTTAACAGCTATCACCAATCAACCCAAAATTGCGTGGGTAGCCTCTTTGTTGAAGGATACTGTGGATCTTCACATTAAAAAAGGCTTTGTTTTTCTAACTTCTGGAGAGGAAGCAAGACAGGGAGAAGTAAAGAGAAGTCGAGAGGCAGAGAGAAGGGGAAGAAAGAAACACTCATAAACACAGGGCAGACTCCCAGCAACGGCTTTCCAACAGCCCTCTTCCCTGAGGGGAAGTCTCGGAGCACAGGGTAAACACCATATTCTTAACTTCAGGGGTGAGCAGTCTGGTCAGCAGCTGTTTGCACACTACCCTTATCCTGGGGGATTCTAGAGGAATTCAATCAGGAAATAAACATAGAGGTACACGAGCACTGGGCAAAACCAGCTGCCAGCTTCATTCAAGACAGAACTTTAACATGAAGGAACAAGGGCTAGGAGCAATTTGCTGCCCGCTTTGGAAAGCAGTCAAGAAAAATGACTCCCCAGGACAGTGGCCGGCCAGGTAAAAACCTAAAACAATAAGACAGGTAGCTGGTGGCAGCTTTCCTTTATCATACTAGCACCTCTCAACCTCTCCTCCACCCACGGGGGCAGGTGCAGCTTGCAGACTAGAATAAAAGACAAGCTGAGCATCCGGCTCTAACATAAAACCTTTCCAAAATGTACCTGCTAGTTCACCCAGGCTCAACAAATACAGCAAACACCCCTTTAATTGTGATAATTATGAATCTCTACATTGAAAAAACAAAAAGAAGGAGAAAATATATGGGCTTAGGATGGCACGGATGATTCTGAAAAAGAGACACATAATTTTCATCAGGAGGTCCAGTTTTCATATCTGGTTTTTATTTTTCAAACCCAAATTAAGTAACACTCTGATATAAAATAAGTGTTTGGCCATTAAGATGTTGGCCAAAATCCACTGGTCCAGGAGCTCATGGCCAGACTGGACAAAGTAATGCCAGGAGGTCTTTTCTCCACCTTTCATACTGGCAAGAATGATTCCAATGAAATACCCAACATCCAAAGATCATTTTGGGGGCAGGACAGTGTTACTTAGGAAATCTATGGTCTCAGCCTCTTCACAGTGTCTAGTTCTATGTCAAGTTCTTGATTTCCTTTTACTTTTCTGTCACAGTTGAATGTGTACCTTCAACCTGTGTCTTCAGAGAATCCCGGTTCACAGTTGTGTGAGGTCATTGCTTACGAGGGAAGTCCGAGGCAGATCTGCAGGGCATCTCAGTAATCTTCCCTAGCACGGACTTACTTAACAGGGGACCCCAGGAGGAAAGAAGGGCCCAGAGGAGTCTGGACCGAAAGGGCACTGGTTGCCACCGCTGTGGTTGAGACTTTATGTGTCTTGAGGGTCTCAGGCAGCAGCACAGTACTCTTGTCACAAACTCCACTTCTCCCCACTATCCAGAGTGTCCTCAAAGCAAGGGACAGCTGTACCTTCTGCCTGAAGAAGGAGCAACAAACTGATTGTCAACCAAGATTCCAATTAAGTGGCATGTGACACTTATCAGGTAACACAGCCGGCCAGACGGACACGGCCATTTTACTGAGTTGTAAGTGGTTTTCGCAGGAAGACCTGCGTCTTTATTTACCCACTGGCTAGAAAGCACCACTCCTCGCTCGTCCCAGAAACAAAGATGTTATGCATTTGACAGTGAATTTATACCACAGATCTTTGAAGAAAAGACTGCTAAGATAGGCATGCTCTATTGCTCTATTGCTCGCATGCCTCAGGAGTGGACACACGCAAATTGGGGAACAGTGTTCTTCTCTGAGCTGGTCAGACCTCATGAAAACCCACTAACCTGGGGTCCAGACTTCACACTTGTGCGATGTGTCCCATCAAAAAATTTGCAAGCAAACACCAGGATGAATTCATTCCTCTTTCTGCCTTGAAGAGAATAAAATTACCCCTTCTACCTTGTCCTAAATTCATGATGACCAAGAAGTCAAACAGACGACCTAGTTGCTCCCACCCAAACACAGGAATAGGAGACAAATGACTTTTTTTTTTTTTAAATTCCATGTCTATGCATCTTTTTCAATATTGTTCTAACAGTGAGCTACGAAGAAATTGGATTTTGTTCTTTTCTGTCTTGTATGAGTTTTGTGAGGTTTCTTTCTGGTGTTTTTTCGTTTTGCTCTGGGGTTTTTTTTTGTGTTTTTTTTTTTTTTGGTGGGTTTTTTATTTGTTTTGTTTTGTTTTTGTTTTTTGCTCAACCATAGCATGAAACGCAGGGAATTTCAAAACTGTGATTTTATTAACGAACAGAAGACCACCTTTTTTTCAACAGGGCTTTACAAAATATTCCATCAGCAGAAGTGTGAGGTAGGTCGGAGACACTAAGTTTTCCAAGGTATTAAATTAAAAGATGTTGAATTAAGTTAAATGCCCCACCATTGAATTGACATTTCCCCTTTTTTAATGCAAGCTAAGATTGATGAAAAATACCACTTATCTACATTAAGGGTCAAATCTCTAGCAAAAGGAGCTTCTGGTTCAACACGTGAGAGCAGAGTCAGTCTTCCATAATCCAGAGACCAGGACGCGGATCACATTCTGATGATCCAATTAATGGTGGGATACTTTGCAATCATCCAGCAAGCAAGGCCCCTAACAGATTGTGGGGCTGTAACATCAATTTCTTAAGTGCATTTACAGGATTACAAATGTTAGTCCTGGCTTGAGATTGAAACACCTATCGAGGTGCTCTGAACCACATTACTGTAATTGAGTACCTGAATTAATGCCATTTCTGCTGATGGGTGAGTGGAGAACTTTGGAATTAAGAGGGGTTTTTTTTGCTTTATTTCACTTTCCCATTCTTTCTTCCATTTTTTGGTTTGTTTGTTTGTTTCCCTGGAACACAAATCTGAATTGAAATAACTCTTTTTTAAATCCAGATAGCCTTAATTATAGCCCTCAGGAATCCTAGGAGTGTCCTGACTTCGATGCACTGTTTGGATACATTCTCCTTTGGCTTCTTATCTTATATGCAACACTTCAGGGGTGAAAATACAATTCTTTTCTTAATGAAAATAAGGGGAGGGGAAAAGGGAGAGAAAGAATCCTTCCCAGGCCGGGGAACTCAGAACCAGGTCCTCCCTACATCGTTCATTCTTTCTGAGGTCAGTTCCAGCAAAAGCTCTGAGGAGAGAGGGTAGAGAACTGAATGCCTGGGCATTGTCTGCATATTTTCAGCTCTACAGTAAGTATTTATACCTTCTTTCCCACCCTTTTCTCTAGTAAGCCCCTCAACAGAGGGGAAGTCACAGGACATCGGTCCCCCGCTTCAACCACCCAATGCTTGTTTACAACATCTAAACTTCTAAACTCCACAGCTTCTCCACCTGGCCCAGCTCTGGCAAATTCTACTGCTCTCCTGCAATATGGAACTCGGCTCCCCTGCCTTCTCCCCACCATCCAAACACACCAAGCTCCTCCTCCACGGATGCTCGGCTTGGACAGTCTGCCCTGAAACCTCGCTTGAGCTCGGTTCAGGTTTCTATTCGAACACAAACTTACAGGCTGTTCACGGGCTCTGCTACAAAATCACACTCAGGCGCCCCATCCTGCTCAAGACTCTCTTATTCTGATCTATCATTCTTCATGCACTCATGTGCGCGTCCGCGCAGAAACAGTAATACACACATTACACAGGTGCACATACCTCCTTACCAACAGGAGCTTTGTTTCGTTGTTGTTTTGTTGTATAACCCAAGAAACCAAAACAGTACCTGGAACAATTACAGTATGTGCTTCCGTTGAACACAAATGAGTTTTTGTACGGCTGATTCTGCCTCGTTATTCCGGTCTTAGAGCAAATGTTTTCTCCCCAGAGAAGCGCCTAGATGCCCCTCATATAAGGTAGCACTTTCCCAAACCACTCCCCAAAGTCACTCATTTATTGTATCATCTTCCAACCTTCTCTTATCATCTTCCTAGCACATATCAGTACCTGAAATAGCGTATGTATTATGTGTGTGATTATTGTCTCTTTTCCCACCCTATCACTCAACTTCAAACATTTTTCTTGGTGTCTTTAGGGCTAAGAACAGCAGTGGGCACAGAGGAAGAGCGCTATAAATACTTGCACAATGTGAACACATCTAATTCAACCGGAGATAGTCAAACACCCAAGAGCCTTCATCGGAATGGGTTATGGATGACACACATTTCCTTCACCTAATTTTTCTAGTGACACAATAAAGAATCTAAATAACATGAGGATAACAGTGTAATTGATTCCACCTCCTGTAGGAAAACAAAGCTGGTCGAGGTAGTTATCATCTGCTTTCGTGGGGAGAAGCTGGAGAAAGAAGTCTGACCGAGGAAAGCTGGGCGCGGTGAGTAGATGATGCCGGTCAGAGCCACTTTCCCGCCTCTCTCCTCTCCTGTGACCTCTCCCTGCTGGTAAGCTCTATTGTTCCCCCAATCCTACCCCAAGGCACCAGGGGCTCCTCCTCAGAACCTGACTCAGTTGTTTCCTCCCCACCAAAACACCCCAACTCTGGACCTTTCTGACTCATCCTTGTCCTTCTTCCAAAATTTCCAAGTTCAGGCACGTACACTCTCCCAAGTCTCTACTCTTAATCTGATAAATCTCTGGATGTAAAAAGCAACAGCCAGAGTTAGTAGTGAACATGACCTCAGGCTCCTGGACAAGGGATGTGCCTTCCACCCAGGGTACCTCTGCTCCACCTTCCCTCCGAGAGGAAGGGAAGGGAATGGCTCCTCCATTGTTCAAAGGAGGAAAAAAGCTGTGGAAGGATTCCCAGTGCCACTCCTCTTTCTTTTATTTTCTTTCCAGTGTAACTATGCAAACTTTCTTTCTTCCTGTCAATAAAAGTAATTAAAACATACACACAATAGAAAATGTAGATTATATATATAAATTAAAACTACTCATAATCCTATTATCCCTAACCAACGATTTTGTAGTTTGTTTCCAATTAGTCTATTCTTTTTTTTTTTTTAAGAGTTTATTTATTTGACAGACAGAGATCACAAGCACGCAGAGAGGCAGGCAGAGAGAGAGAGAGGAGGAAGCAGGCTCCCCACTGAGCAGAGAGCCTGACGCGGGGCTCGATCCCAGGACCCTGAGATCATGACCCGAGCTGAAGGCAGAGGCTTTAACCACTGAACCACCCAGGTGCCCCTCCAATTAGTCTATTCTTTCTAGACATCCTTATATAGTTAATATCTTATTGTATTCAGAATTTTCAAATCTACTTTTTCCCCGCTTATTCTATTGTGAAAATATTTCCATGTCTTTAAAAATTCTTGATAAATATTTTGGGCAGGGCAGGATATTTCATTAGAGGGATTTATTGCCATTTAGTTAATAATGCTCTCTAATAAACTGTATTTCTCTTTCTAGACAAGGAAACAAACATAGGTCTTTGTCTAGAGAGGTTAGCAAACATTTTCTTTAAAGGGCAGACAGCCAATATTTTAGGTTTTTCAAGCTGTATGGCTTCTGTCTCTATTCAACTTTGCTACAGACATAGAGAAAGATAGTGGATGAATGGATGGTGACTTCAATAAAACTTCATCACAAAAATAGGGATACAACAGAGTTTGGTCCCAGGACAGCAGTTTGCCATCCTGACCCCCCAGATTAGGTCTCCGATTACTTTCCCAGGATGCCTGAAAATAGAATGAAAGGAATCAAAGGCTGTCAACATTTGTAACAGAGTCTTTGTACACATTGGTGGTCTCAAATACAGTTGTTTGCTTAATTATTCACAATCAAAAAATCACGTATTTAGTAATTTTAGGGAATCCTGCCCTAATTAACATTCCCCAAAAGAGAGAGAAACTGAGGCCCAGATAAGCCGAAGCCTGGATCTTCAGTTTCACTTGACATTGCCCTTGAGCAATTTTCTTCAAAGATTCGTCTTTTTAACGAATTCAGTTGCAGAAAGGAAATTTCTGGGGTCCTGCTCCCATGCAGTCACCAAACCAAGGGAAGACACAATTGCTTGAATCCTCAGGGCTTTGATAACTCTGTATTTCTTCCAGGTAAATGATCCAATGGCCGTCAACAGCAGGGTGACCACCACTTTTATATTTTAAAATGAGCAAGACAAAAATTTTATATTTTAAAATGAGCAAAAAATATGTTAATCACGTATTAAGATTACCACTGAGGCCACAAAGCTGAGTTGACAATATCAGTTACAGGACATCAAGACTTCTATGCACAATTCCTATCCCCAGAAAGCTGTATTAATGAAGTCGGAAACTGTGTGAGGGTACGGATGTCTTCTACCCCAAGTTTTCAAGTAGTGTTCAGTGTTTTCACTGTAAATCTACTTTAACATGGCATTATGTTCCAATTTTAGTTTACTTAATAAACTGTATGGGGGTGAAGAGCCTATTTGCTACTTATCTTTATTCTCTGCAGAGAAGGAATCACCACAAATGCCTCAAGGGAGTCCAAAAGGCACCGTGATTTAACTGGAATGGAATGGAAAGGGATCCGTTTGAATTCCTAAAATGACTTTCTGCATGGGACGAGGAGCAGGTCTTTGCGCCTTCTGTCCTGTTTCCTTCTGCCCCGCACAGACACACGCCTTGCCCCCCCATCAGTCCGGCGCCGGACCGGGGCTGGGGAGAATTCTCAGTCGAGGCTACATGTCAGCAGAGCGGCCTTCATTATTCCTGCACGTGGTGTCTCTCTCCCAGTTGGGTCTACGATTCTGCCATCCTACAAAATGCCCCTCAGCCCTGGGGAAGCTTGCTCTCCGTTCACGGCCTCTCCTCGAAACATCCCAACCGCTGAGCCGCAGGGTCCACACGCAGACACTGGGGATCTGGCTGGCAAGGGACATCGTGGCAGGGGCTTTGCCCACTGAAGCTCTAAACACAACCTGCACTCGGGGAGTGGAAGGGCGACAACTCCCTTCTTGCCTCCTTTTGTAGCTTTTTTTTTTTTTTTTTTAATATAAATAAATGTTCTTCCAAGGTTTGGCACAGGAAAGCGGCTCCCGACCTCAGCACTACGGACATCGGGGGCCAGAGAAATGGTTACTGTGGGGGCCGCCCTGGGTGTCGTAGGATGTTGGGCAGCATCTTTGGTTTCTAGTCACTAAATACCAGCAACGGTGACAACCCAGCGGTGACAACCCAAACCGTCTACAGACATGGCCAGATGGCCCCTGGTGGGCAAACTGACCCCAGTTGACCACCGCTGGATTCGAGGGACAAAGAATGGCAACCAAAAGGCAGAGAAGCGTGTGCTCTCTGCCGTCTCCTCTGCTGGCTCTGCTTCGGGGACGGGCACGGCAATAAAGACCGCAGCCGGGACAGGAGCCGCCAGGAGGACTGAGCCCTACATGGACACGTGAGCTGCTTCTCTACCCGCGGGCTGGAATAGTTGGCTTGTTGGGTTCAGCAGGCGTTACAAAGCCACGTATGAATTTCTAGAGATGCTGCTGTTGTTGTGTTTTGGTTTTTTGTTTTTTTGACTCATTAGATCGCCCTGCTCAAAATGATTTACACACAGATAATTAAACTTAAGCCCTAAGGACTAGTTAACTGTTTAGCAGTGTATACATTTCATATAACCATTTCCATACATCTAGTTTTAAATTCATTAACAAAAATTAATAGCTACCCGGCGCTCTCCGTGGCGCAGCATGTAGCTATGGTATGCTTGCTAAATTACCCCTTTCTATCACTCCTCCAGCGATCTCCTAGACAGTTAAACTTTGCTGGGCTGGAAATGTTGCCCACCAATTTGCAGCAAAGCTCATATTTACTATATTTAGTGAGAATCATTGACTGAACTTCAGAAAATATTTGTCTCTGCTCGGTGTGCCTCTGGAACATTCCATCAGCTTTAGAGAACAGTACATGCACTTTTTTTCACTCAGAGAAAAATTAGTGAGAAGCATTTAATAGGCAAGACTAGCTTTGAATATGCATTAGAAATATATTTTTTACTAATATATCTTTCACCCTAAAGTCTCCTAAATGCACCCAAGTATCTTACTTTTTTTTTTTTTCCTTTTGGCATATTTTATGGGGATAAAATGCCTATGACCCAATAACTACCCCTTTAGTCCTGAATAGCAATATAAAAAGAAAAACCTGACAGTCAATCCCTTTTCTTTAAACTTCTGCCACATTTAGGTACACTTTAGGATTTGGGGTAATTTAAAAAATATGTTCTATTAAAAATAAGCTTCGTACTCTGCCTCAATCATATTTCACCAATATCTAAGTGTACACCTCGGTTCTGAAAGAGAGTCAGGGTGAACTAATTCATTGTTTACACTCAGAATCCTCGATGGCCCAACGCCATAAAGGTAGTACAAAGCACTGTATCTTTCGTTCTTAGCACTTATCTTAATCTTAATAACTAGCCAGACAAGTGACTCCAGAGTCTGAGGCTTATCAACGGGAATTCGTCACACGAACCCAACAGAAGACAAGAAGTGCATTATGTAACAATGCTATATACAAATCGTTATCTTTTGATATTTAAAGGTATGCATTCAAAAGCCTATATGAGACTTTCATTTATATATTTATTTAACTTTTGCTGAATTCAAATTCCACTTGTTCGTATTAAACTGGATAGCAAATGAACAGAAATTCTCTTGTTGGGCATTATCTGCAAACAGAGTTTACTCTCAAGAGATCAGAGGGATTCTTCCCACTTCATTTCAGCATGGGCTATCAGGAACAATCTGCTTTAAAAACTTGCTTTGATAGTGATTATTTGGGAAACAGATTAATGAGAAAATGAAAAGGCCCATGTTCCTCAAATACTAAGAAATGTGAACTGCTCTAGTTGAACTTTTAGTGTTTTCTCTATTACAAGGCTGTCTGGAATCCTTTCATAGAGCTTACACAAACAGCAGGATTGAGCTATCCGCTCTACAGTCTTCCCAGACCACGGCCGAGGGTTAAAAATAGGGCCTAACTCTCAACGGGGTACACTGAGGTCTCTACTTCAACAGGAAGAAGTTTAGGCTATTTCTTTCTGGGATGCCTTAATTATGAATATTTCTAATTATACCTCCAAGTTTTCATTCTAGATCAACAGAGACTCTGAGAAGTGTAATGGACTCTACTTTGGTCCTCCCATAAGATAAGACTTATTTACCAGCTTTACAGAGTAATTCTGTTATGTCTGTAACATGTCAAATATATTTGCTGACATTTCAAATAGAAATCAATACACTATTTAAAAATTTAGATGGTCAGGTAATCAGCATCTTCCAAATGAATCTTCTCTAAAGCCATTCCTTTTTTTATTATTATTCTTTAATTTAAAAAAAAATATTTTATTTATTTATTTGTCAGAGAGAGAGAGAGAGAGAGAGAGAGCACGAGAGCAAGCACAGGCAGACAGAGAGGCAGGCAGAGGCAGAGGGAGAAGCAGGCTCCCCGCCAAGCAAGGAGCCCGATGTGGGACTCGATCCCAGGATGCTGGGATCATGACCTGAGCCGAAGGCAGCCGCTTAACCAACTGAGCCACCCAGGCATCCCTCTAAAACCATTCTTATTGAATTTTATTTTTTCCAAACAAAATGAACTGTAAAAATTGTTGTTAAATGGCAGCTGGGTTTTCAGTCTTTGCTTATTGTTGTCACCCACTGAGCCACCCAGGTGCCCTGTTGTCAATCTAAATATACTTTCTAATAAATGGTACCTTATTACCTTTCCTCTTTTCCAGAAGAAAACACTAATTCATTAGTTCATTAGTTTAGAAATTCATAATTTTAAGAATATATTACTTTCGGTGGAAGTGCAATTAAGTTCATTAACATTTGCATCCTTAAAAAAAGTTGTTACTTAACCCACCAGATGTAGTTTCAAAACAAAGATCTTACCTAGAAATTGCACTATGTCTGGAAACAGGCTAAAAACGAGATATAGTGACCAAATGTATGTACATATATCTTTGGTCTGATAGTCATATAATTTTCTGATTCCTATCTCCTTTATACCAATAATCAAAAGTGTCTTCCTTCTCTCCTTCCTTCCTCCTTCCCTACCTCCTTTCTTTCTTGTTGAGAAAGAGAGACAGTAGGGGGCAGAGGAGAGAGGGCAGGGGGAGAGGGAGAGAATCTCAAGCAGGCTCCCTGCCCAGCAAGAAGTCTGATGTGGGATTTGATCTCACAACTCTGAGATCATGACCTGAGCAGAAATCAAGAGGTGGACAATTAACCAACCCATCCAGGCACCTCAGAAAGTGTATTTCTTGATGACATTCCAATATGTGCAAAATTAAAAGTAGCAATATTTAATATAAAAAGAGTATGTTATATATCACTTTTCCCAGGAATTAAACTCTTTCTATAACCTGTAATAAACAGATTGCTGTTTTCTAAAATGGGAATGAGAAACATTGAAGGAAATGAATATAGATTTTCTGCTTCTCACTGAACCTACTGATACAGGGTTTATCAAGAAAGGGTCAAAAAGAGCTATAGAAATACGACTATAGTTAATATCTACACTGCTTAATATCTAAGTGCTTAAATAATAGCACTGTATTTTATCAAGTCTGTAACCTGATGAATGTTTTACGTTGTCCTGAAAAAGTGGCCTTCTAGAAATTCATCTAAACATTCAAAAAGGTGTGGTAGAAGTGTCTGTGTTTAGATGTATAGTTAACTAACACGATGTATGTAAAACTCTCCACCAACATATTTTGTTTTTACTGAATGCATTTTATACTTGATCAGATATTGTGATTAAAAATATTTTTCTAGGGTACCTGGGTGGCTCAGTGGGTTAAGCCTCTGCCTTCAGCTCAGGTCATGATCTCAGCGTCCTGGGATTGAGGCCCGCATCGGGCTCTCCACTTGGCGGGGAGCCTGCTTCTCCCTCTCTCTTTCTCTGCCTACTTGTGATCTCTCTCTGCCAAATAAATAAATAAACATCTTAAAAAATATATATTTTTCTAAAGCCTTCTTGGAATTCCTACCAGGGTCAGCATGAAAGATTAAAGACCTATGCCTAATTAGAAAGATATTTTTTCCCTTTTTCTTTTGTTCTTTTTTTTTTTTTTTTTTTTTTTTTTGTAAAGAAGGAAGAAACATACTTTCCGAGTGCCCACTCTTTACCAAAAGCTTCTTGCTCCAACCGTAAGGGGTCACTATGACCTCTTAAGCCAACAAGATGCATTTTCTGTTCTTTTGTTTTGGTATCAAAATCAGCTTTGAAATACAGCAATTTAGCAGAGAACTACTGTTCCTTGTAAATCTGCAGAAGTGTGCATCTCCCATTGGCCATAGTAAGGGTCCTTTTATCTTTTCTTGAGTATTACAGAAATAAGGGAAACTGGTATTTAGGAGGGGTAGAAAATTGGGCCATTGAGTTCAACTTTACATAATAAAGAAGTATGAAGAAGCACCAACTGGGTCAGCTAAAAGGAGAGAACCTCAAACTTTGGAAAAAGGGACCTCAGAATGAACAGTAAGGAAGAGCAGTGATCAAGAAAGACCTAGACAAACCTCTTGGTACTGAGAAGTTTACCAGATAAATCAATAAGGATTCAAAGCAAAGAGAAAAAGCAAGTGTCTCAAAAGGGCTGCTTATGCCTGGTTTACCTGAGACTAAGAAATACTCCTTTAAAATTATGTTTAACCTGAGTCTTAACCTTTGAAATCAATTAGTCACCAGCTTTAACGAGTTTAGTGGTAAATGCTGGCCTCTTTGTAGATACTACAGATATATTCCGGGTTCTTGACACTCTCTCTTACAAGAATGTTTAATAAAGAACCAATACTAGTTAATCAAGATAATGAGCATAAGTAAGCAGGACACTGCATAGGAAATGCCTTGGAGTAGAAACCATGGTACACGGATTAGCAATTAAAGACGTTAAGTAAGATCAGAGTTCTGATATAATTGTGAAAAACATCTCATTTATCTTCTAAGCATTTTATTGTTCATTAAATGTATTTGGACAGTTTAACATATCTTGTGGTTTATTTCTACAATGAGATTGTAAGCTCTTGGAAGGCAAGAAAATATTTATTTGCTATCGTGTTTAATATCAAACAAAACTGAGCATAGGTAAGCAGCACTGACATGTTATAGTTACGCTATATTTTATTTATTTATTTATTTATTTTTTAAGATTTTATTTATTTATTTTGACAGAGAGAGATCACAAGTAGGCAGAGAGGCAGGCAGAGAGAGGGGAAGGGAAGCAGGCTCCCTGCTGAGCAGAGAGCCCGATGCGGGGCTCCATCCCAGGACCCTGGGATCATGACCTTAGCCGAAGGCAGAGGCTTTAACCCACTGAGCCACCCAGGTGCTCTGTTACGCTATATTTTAAATACGGTTGTGCTTGTGGGACTTTTTAAAAATCAAAGAATTTTTGAGAAAAAGAATTTAGTTGAGAAATCTCTTTTTTTTTTTTTAATTAAGAAATTGAGGCCCTAAATGTCCAAGAATCTAATCCAACTTCTGGAATTCTGGCCTTCAAGATAGAACTCACTCAGCTCTGTCTTCTATCTTCCCACCATAGTTCTTCCCAGGTCAAGATTTATTTGGTCTACTGTCTAGAAACTCAGTTAAGGCCTTCTGACCATGACTCTACCCACTTTGTTTAGGCCCCAGGGGGTGGTATGCACAAGGCAGTACCCACCCATTCCACATATTTTCTGTAAATGAGATTTTTATAGAAATGCCTTTAGCCTTCAATATCTAAACCGATTAGAACGTCAGTTCTTTGCGACAGTTTTTAAACTTTGCAGCAGTCTACATCTTATCCAAGGACACACATATCATAAATTTTTGTACCCTGACAGGTATATGTTATGCTAAAGAACTGAACCAAACAAAAACTAGCCAGACTTTTCTGTGGAACATCATCTGTAGGCCGCTTAGCTGTCCGCTATCAAAGGGAAATTAGAAGGCTTCATTTTCAGAATGGATTCTATGCCTTTCTCAACAGGCCCTTCACGTGCTGCCAGTTATAGTTTCCAAACATCCAGTTGTAGATGTTGTCACCTCCAACCTCAAAAATGTTCAACAGTACGGGTTCCTACATAATAAATAACTCCGAATTCTTTTGTATAATATTTGTGATCTTTTCTATTTTGTCCTCAATTCAGTGTTCTTCTAGTTAGTAATCCCACTCTGTTGGCAAACACACCTCCCCTTCCACTCCTCCATTTTTCTCTCTTTCCCACATCTCCTGATCTTTATTTGTACAATGCCAGAATCACAAATATCTCCCTCACACCCCGCGCAATCACTTATCTCCTCCTGCCCTGTCCCCTCCCACCAATGTATTCACCCATCATGTTACCTTTCTTTCCAAGTGCAGCTGGCTGGCCAATCCTCCAAAAGGCCATTCTCTATCCCCGAAGGCCCAACGAAACACTGTCCCCGTGAGCTTCCAGAATCATTCTGTTGACGCCAATCTCTAGCTTTCGCCTTTTTATCTTTCCTACTTTTCAACCACTTCATGATAATTCCTCAATGAAATCAGCTGATAGAACTACTGACCTATCTCTTCATGAGATATATTTTTTACCATTTACATTTTTAAAAGTCCATTTGTAACTTCTAGAACATGTGTGCCTTCTGTTAAATCAGAAACATTGTGATAATCTAGACACAGGGCCATCAATTACTTTGTGAAGAAGCTGGGGGCGGGGGGGTGGTGGTTAGGCCCTGCAACCGCAACAAAGTTCCCCTACCTGTCTTTTTTATTAGACTGTAATCTCCTTAAGATCAAGGAGTTGTCTTATCCATCTTTGTACATCTTTGAGCATCTAAGGAATACCCTGTATGTACCCAAATATATACAAAGTCTAAGCATGAGTGGGTACTCCATAAATTTTGTTGAAAGGCAGTTTAATTGACTGCCCAGTGTAAGAGTACTCATCATTTCAGTTTTATGTCTCAGGGCAGGAGAAATGGAAAGGATTCACATCGGAAAAATGGCAATGTCTGCATATGGTTGCTACTCATGGCCAATGGATAGTCTTGGCCATTGGATCTCAGAAATGACAGGTCACATGGCTCAATCCTCCAGAAATGTCTTATCCTCTGAAAATATCTGTGGGCCAGCTAAAAATGTCTTAGCTGGAGAGTCTGTCAGGTTAGGTCTCTAGGGGCAACGTTGGGCTCCATTTTGGAAGAATCTGTCCTATGTGTATTTTCATCCTGAGGAGCAAGGGTAGTAACTCTTTGTAAAAAAAAAAATCTCCTGGGACCTACAGGCAACTGATATAATATTTGGATTTGATATTCTGCAACAACAACACCAAAACAGCCCTGTTAAAGTTGTCTTGCACAATACCAGGGCTTAGAGACAAAGCCAGTTTCCTGACAACAGCATCCAAGCAACAACAAACAGCAGCCCTGTCTTTAGCCTAAAGTTGCTGCGGGTATTACTACAGCTGACTTGAATGCTCACTGGGCGCCAGACCCCAGGGTAATTGCTTCCTGTGAATATCTCCTTGAATTCTTAGAAACATCTCGGTGGCTCTCACTGGTTCCCCATTTTACCCACGAGAAAAGTCAAAACTCTGAACAATGAACACAACTCTAGGAAACGGAAAGGTAAGTGAAGCCGGGCCCTGCTGACGTGGAAAACAAAACGCTTCTTTCACTCATTTATGAGGATGATAAAGCCCAAGGGACAACAAGTCTGAGTCTGCGACGCGCGAGGCCAGGACCTGTCCTACCACACGTCTGCGCTCCACCCAACCAACTGGCTGCCCCCGGCTGCCCCCTCGCCCCCTCACAGCTAAGCCGCAACACCTGCGAGCCAGCAGGAGCCGCCCAGCTGCAGAGGTGCTTCTGCACAGGCCCCTGCAGAGCATGCCTCATGGCCATTGTCAACCCGCAGATGCAGCGGGGCCCAGAAGTCCCCCCACAGGACGGTGCAGAGCGCATGCTTTCCCCGCGCCTCTTCCCACTCTCGTGTCTCCCTCTCGTGTTTATGGACTTTCAATTCCCATTAAGGCCATGGTGCTGAATATCGATGAGGGGCTTCCTTCAAACTGGCACAGGGAGAGCCTGAGAGTTTCAGCCAGCTTGGGATTCTTCAAGTGTCTTCTTTTTATTATTATCAAAAGAGGTGACCTACTACCTGGGGCACGGTGTTGACACCTATGGGTACCAAAGAAAGCAAAGCATTTCGATTTTCCTCTTCCTCTTCCCCCTCCCCTGCCCTGTCTCCCCTGGGATTATAACTCAGTTGCTTTGCTTCTTATAAAAAAAAAAAAATCTTTCTGTGAAAAGAAAATATAGAGTTGAGATGATACCCTGTGTGCTGAGCAAAAGGAAAAATGGATGAATGGATCTCCAACTGATATAAAGGAAATTTTCTAGGAAGCCTGCCCTTTCATTTTCCCATACAGGTATTACCAGTAACTAAGTGTGTGTGTGTGTGTGTGTGTGTGTGTGTCTGTCTGTCTGTCTGTCTCTCTCACACACACACCACAAGCCATTTGAAAGTGAAGAAACAGGTCTTAATCTTGACCTGTAATTGCTTTTGGGCCAAGCCCACCTCTGACATTAAAACAGCTCACCTCACACAGGGTCCATGTTCAAGGAAACCACAAAATAGCAGCTTATTTAAAAACCAGATTCACTCCTTGTTGAAAGTGGTGATATTTGAAGCACACACAAGTAAAACTAATTTAACCTTTGGAAAGTTATCTCTGGAGAGAAGAGTCAAAATCCCTTTATAAGATTTTTAAGCACTGCAATTATTGACAAGAAGTATATTGCTTCAGTTTTCTCTGATCAGGAAGAGAAAAAAGAAAAACCCACAAGAGACATCAGCAGCTGTCAGGCCATTTTCCAACTGCAAGGAAGTAGTTTACAGTGGGCTTGTGCCAGTCTCTTAAGACCCAGTTAAGAAGCCTTTTTAAAATGCCTTAAAAAGCCAACTCATACATTAATCAACTTGAGCCCTCATCCATACTTACTGCAATACATCAATTACTATGTCTTTTTTTTTTTTTAATAAATTCTGGTTGACAGCAGACACCTTATTAAGGCCCACTAAAATGATACAATAAGTAGAAGGCTATTAATATTGCTCTTTTTTCTCCCTGCTATTGTCTTGCTGCACTGGTCTGCAAACAAATTCAGGCTGCATTACAATTAATGCCAGTGGAACTCCTTCTAACGACTTCC
Source organism: Taxidea taxus jeffersonii (assembly GCA_003697995.1). Lineage (NCBI taxonomy): Eukaryota > Metazoa > Chordata > Mammalia > Carnivora > Mustelidae > Taxidea > Taxidea taxus. Next base: position 5,206 of record RCUC01154803.1, on the reverse strand, counting down.
AGCTTGCTAATTTTTTACGCTAATAATAAAAAAAGGCATTGCTATGCAAGAACGACCCCCTTTTATCATGCTAGCATAGCACACCAGAGAGTGTCTGCTATTGTTCACATGAAAGACAATTAAACCCTGGAACATCAAACCTAAAAATGACAATCCGCTAACCAGCACTGGGCATTGCTCAGTGCTTTCCTCTATTTTCTGAACTGATAGAAAACAATTCTCTGAAGACATTTCTTTCCTGTTCTCCCTTAACCACCCTTTGGGGAAAAAAAGTTAAAAAATACCCTTTGCTGATTTATGCGTCTCTGCTTAGAATTTATTAACTGTCTAGGGCCACTTTCACTACAGCACTCCGATTGCCTGCAGGTTTAAATTCTGGACACAGAAAAGAAACGCACCAATATCACCCACATAGTACCACATTTAAAAATAAACATTAAAGGTGTTCTTCAAAAATGCACACAATATAAAAGTCGAGAAGGAGAAAGGAAAATTTAATTCTGTAACTCTGGGCATCTCATCATCTCTGGGGATCATGCCAGAGTCACATGGCATTCAGGAAACTAAGTGTGGCCCAGATGCTGATTTTCAACAAAGCCAGAGCTGAGAAACTTCTCCCTTCATCCTTAGCAACGTGAGGGCTCATTCACCAATCTGTGCCCAATTAACTGGAAAAATACCCCTCACTTGGGTTTTGATGATAACATACAGAACATGAATACACCCACTGAAAAGTTCACTAACTTTCTGAAAACATTTTTTTTCTTTTCAATTTTTGTCTGATGTTATGTCCGTGACATAAAAAGAACTGGGTATAAGTCAGACATCCCTAATGGTAACCTTGGCTCTGCCACCTGCTAGCATTGAGCCTTCACCACATCTTCTAGACCTCTCCGGGTCTGTTTCTCCCTTTGTGACAGAAGGAGAAAAGACAGTTCTTTCTTTACATGTGACTGTAAAGACGAAATAAGAAGATGGCTATGAAAACTCTGACAACTAAACCACTCTATCTGGTAATCGAAGACAGACAATTGAACAATGTAGCTGTCTGTCCTCAGCAGAGTTGCACAAAAAGCCTCATTATCCAATCAGAAGTGACTGAATCTCAAATGCCAAGCGTGACCACGCCTCGGAGTCAGCCAGCAAGCAGAGAGAGCGGCCAGCCACTGTACTAGTTTCTTTACATTTGCTATTTTCTTTCATCTTCTCAAGAACTCCATGTAGCTGGGATAAGCATTCCCCATTTACAAAGGAGGAAACGGAGACCCAGAAAGGTTTCGTGATTTGCAGAAGTAGCAGAGCCGAGATCTGAGTCCGGAGAACGAGCTCTAACCCAAACCTAAGGCATCTTCCTCTGTGAGCTGTTTCTGTGGGCAGCTCCATAGCCCAAGGCTAAGAGGCAAGTTCAGGAAACTTGTCCTGATGTATCTCCTCCAACATTACTTGCTCTGGAACCTTGGGCCTGTCACTGGTACCTCAGTCTTTACCTCCTTAAAATACAGATAATATTCTAGATCCCAGGATTGTTCAGAGGATCAAATAAGCCAGTATAATGTTTAGAAAAACACCTGGCTGATGGCAAGCGCTCAATGCAGGTGAAGAAATGTTACTACGCTTCTCCCCACAGTGCTATGTTCCAGGCTCTAATACATCAAATGAGAATAAAATAGGATGAGGAACTTGGACATTTCGCCAAGATGGAGTGACAGGGACCAGATTTACCCTACACTCAAAGGGAGCAATTTGCAAGACACTTGAGTGAGATAAGGAGAGACAGCGATCTCTGAAAGCTGAGGAACAAATGAGGGAAGACCTATGATATCTCAGCTTACTGCCTGGACAGAGGTTCCAGGCCCTGTGCAAGGGGTAGTCAGGCAGAGTCCAGCAGGTTCTTAGTTGGAGGAGGTCAAAGCTGCTAGGACTTTTTAGGATGGAGCATTGCAGAAAGGAGTGCTATGTGGAGAAGCTGAATATGAATCAGCATATGCATGTAAAGAAACTGCACAGGCTGGGGAAAGAATCATTCAAGAGGACCAGAGGCAGGGCGCCTGGGTGGCTCAGTCAGTTTAAGCATCTGTCTTGGGCTGAAGTCACAATCCCAGACTGCTGGGATCGAGCCCCGAGTTAGACTCCCTGCTCAGGAGGGAGTCTGCTTCTCCCTCTGCCCTTCCCCCCCCCCCCCCCCCCCCCCCCCCGCCGCTCATGTGCACTCACTCTCTCTCTCTCAAATAAATCAATTTTTTGAAAATCTAAGAAAAATTTAGAGACAACAGTGCCTGGTGCTCATACAAGTCCAGGAATAATACCTGCTCCCACCTGCCAGATTGGGAAAACCTCAGGACTCATGAGGCATTGGGATAGCTGTACAGAGGGTCTTGATTCAATAGTGGAGAGCAATTAGCTGCACACAAAGCATTGCTCTAGTCCACGTAAACTAATTTTAAAAGTAGGATCCTAACATCAAACTGCTTCTAAGTAACTTAACTGCATCTCAGAACAAGGCACAAGAATATTAATAGAAGTACAAAATATCCAGCACACAAACAAGGAAAAATTCCCACCATCTGGCATCTAATCAAAAGTCACCAGACATTCAGAAAAAGCAGGAACATAAAACTCAAAATGAAGAGAAAAATCAGTCAATTGAAACAGACCCCAAATTGACCCAGATGTTAGAGTTATCAGACGAGGACATTAAAACAGTCATTATGATTGTATTTTATATGTTCAAAAGTTGAGGCAAGGGAGATTTATAAGCCTACAGATTGATGAATCTTCACAAATCCCAACATAAGAAACTAAATAAAACAATACTAAGGCAGGTCATCATCAGGCTGCTCAGAATCACTGATAAAGAGAAAATCTTAAAAGCACCCAGAAATAAAACACACATCCAGTGTTGCAAAGGTAAGTATGACAATAGATTTCTTCTTAGAAACAATGTGAGCAAGAAGATAGTGGACCAATATATCAAAAGAACTGAAATAAAAATATCTTCCAAAAACAAAGCCACCAAAAAATTCTTTTACAGACATACAAAGGTTGAAATAATTCATCACTAGCAGACCTTAACCATAAAACTGTTAAACAAAATGACTCAGAACAAAAGAACCTGGTACCAGATGGAAATACGGATATATACAAAGGGCTAAAGAACACTGGAAATGGGAGCTATCTGGGTAAATATATTTATATATTTTCTAATTATTTATATCTCTTTAAAAGATAATTTACTATTCAAAAAATAATAGCAATGTAGTGTAAAGCTTACAATATTTGTGAAATATGCAACAACAGTGCCAAAAGGAGAACAATGGAAGTATACTATCATAAGTCCCCATCTATAAATGAAGCGGCGTATCACTTGAATGTAGTCTGTGATAAGCAAAGATGCACCCTAGAAATCCTAAAGCAACCACTACAACAACAAAAAGTTTTAGTTAATGAGCTAACATAGGTGATAAAATGGAATTATAAAAAATTATTCACTTAAGCCAAAAGAAGACAACAAAAATAAATTAGTAAGGGAGAAAGGAAATAAAGAATGATGGGAAAAATAGAAAAGAGTCAAAAAAGATCCTCAATTTAAAACTAGCAGTATCGATAAACACATTAAATGTAAGAGGTCTAAATACCCCAGTTAAAAAACGAGGTTGTGAGATTGGGTTAAAAAGGAAGATCCAAATATGTTGCCCACAAGAAAACATAACATATATAGGAGAAAAACTCTGTGATTTGGTCAAAGTGTTTCCTTTTACATATAGAACCAAAAGTACGATCCATGAAATATGAAACTGGCAAATTACACTTCATCAAAATAAAAAATGTATGCTCTTCAAAAGCCACCATTTAGATAGTGAAAAGACAAGCTACTGTGGGCAGAATAATATATCATAAATCACAAACTCTAATAAAGGGCTTGTATCTATAATATATAAAAAACTATCAAAATCTAACTACAAGAAAACAAAAAAAATTATACAAAAGTCGGCAGAAGATTTGAGTAGATACTTCAAAAAAGAAGAAAAATGAGTGCATAAAAAGAGGCTCTACATCACTAGTCACTAGAGAAATGCAAATTAAAACTACAATGTTGGGAATGTAAAATGGGTCTGACTATTTTGGAAGAGAGTTTGTCAGTGTCTTCAACTAAACTTACACCTAACATTTGATCCACTCCTGTTTTCACCAAAGAGAAATGAACATCCTTGTCCATGCAAAGATTTGAACACAAATGTTCATAAATGAGGCAGTTATGGTAACTGCCACTGGCAACACCACACTGGAAACACCACAAAAGCCCATCAAGATGTCACTGAATAAACAGATTGTGGTATATCCACAAATAAAATAGTTTCCAGCAATAATATCAAACCAACTACTGATACACCAACCTGGATAAATCTTAAAATAATATACTGAAAGAAACCAGACTAAAAAGAATATATACTATATGAGTCAATTTAGGTAAAACTCTAGAAAGTGCAAACTTATCTATAGAGACAGAAAGCAGGTAACACCTCTTTCCAGGTTACACCTTGAGATTTGGGGAGGTGGTCAGCAAGGAAACAGAGGGAAGGGTTACAAAGGGCTATGAGACAACTTTTAAGGCAATACACCTGTTCATGACCTTGACGAGTCATGACCATGACTCGTTTCACGAGTGCGTGTTTCACGGGTGGTTAATTGTCTACCTTCACTGTGCCGGCCTTGTCTCACTGGAGCTGTGCTACACAGAATTGTTGTCATAAGGAATTTAACATAGGGTTATTAAAATGAAACATATAGTACAAAATTAATTTAATGAGTGAGAGGATTTACAAAGTGCTTCCCACAGAAAACATGAACAGTATAGATGAGAGGTCATCAGATTCTTGTGTGTCTCAGAATTGTCTGGCGGGAGTGTTCATACGGGACTTCTAGGTCCAAAGCCCAGTTTCTTATTCAGTGGGTTTGGGATGGGGCTTCAGAATTTGCATTTTCTAACTTGTTCTCAGTTAATGCCAGTGGTGGTGCTGGTGCCAGGACCACGCTTTAAGAACCCCTGAAATGCATGAGAGGCTAGGACAGTAGAGAAGAATAGAGAGCAAACTTAGAAAGGGAAGAAATTACAGCATTTTGGAAAAGCTTTTATTTTTCCCTAAGTTCACAATGAAATAAAACAAATTTAAGTAAATAAAATGTTATTTCATTTTAAGATTTTTTT